>APFE030807190.1:0-34138 GCA_000404065.3 Pinus taeda | reverse complement strand
ATCATTGCTTTACTAGCCTCTGTAGCAGCAACATACTCTACTTCTGTTGTTGAAAGTGCAACAACACTTTGGATTTTTGAAACCCAATTGACAGGTATTCCACCTACAGTAAATACATATCATGTAGTGCTCCTCCTGTTATGTCTATCACCTGCCATATCTGCATCAACATATCCCTGTAGAGCAATGTTTGAACCACAAAAGCATAATGCTTGATTTGTGGTACCTCTCAAATACTTGAGAATCCACTTCATCGCCATCCAATGTTCTTTTCCTGGATTGTTCATGTACCTGCTTACAACTCCCACTACATGTGCAAAATCAGGCCTTGTGCAGACCATTGCATACATTAAACTTCCAATTACTGATGCATATGGAACTTTAGACATATGAGCCATTTCTTTCTGAGTCTTGGGAAATGCCTCCTTAATTTGAAATGGCTAGCCAAAGGTATACTGACTGGTTTTGCATTATGCATATTAAACCTTTTCAACACCTTTTCTATGTACTCACTTTGAGACAATTTTAATTTGTGATTCTTCCTGTCTCTAGTTATTCTCATACCAAGGATTTGTTTTGCAGCACCCAAATCCTTCATTGCAAATGAGTTTGCCAATTTTATTTTTAGCACATTTAGTTCCTGCATGTTAGAACCTGCAACAAGCATGTCATCTACATATAATAACAATATAATATAGCTGCCATCATTTTTCCTTTTGAGATAAACATAATGATCAAAGTGACATCTCGTATAACCTTGTTCACAGATAAACCTGTCAAATTTTAGATACCACTACCTTGGAACCTATGTTAAGCCATACAAGCTCTTCTTCAACCTGCACACTAGTTTCTCCTTCCCTTTTACCTCATATCCTTGTGGCTGCTGCATATATATCTCTTCCTCCAAATCCCCATGGAGAAAGGTTGTCTTTACATCTAATTGCTCAAGATGCAAATCTTCAGCTGCTACTAGACTTAAAATACTTTTGATTGAAGTCATTTTAACAACAGGAGAAAATCTCTCATCAAAGTCTATACCCTTTTTATGTGCAAACCCTTTCAACACAAGTCTAGCTTTATACCTTTTTCTACCTCCATCTTCTTCCTTCAACTTGTAAACCCATTTATTCTGTAATGTTGTTTTACCTGCAGGCAACCTGACTAAGTCCCAAGTCTGGTTATGTGCTAAGGAGTCCATATCTTCTTTCATGGCTTGCTCCCACTTCTTCTTGGTTTCTACCTGTACTACTTCTTCATAACATTCTGGTTCACCAGAATCAGTCAACAATACATAATATAATGAAGTAGAGTATCATTCAGGGGGTCTACTTATCCTGATAGATCTTCTAACACCACTTTTAGGTGTTTAAGGTGCTTGCTATTGTTGTGGTTGTTGTTCTGACTATTGATCATTATGATTTTCAGGCACCATCACTTTTTCTGTGATCTCGTTAAGCACTATGTATTCTCTGTTTTCTTTTTCCTACTTCTTTTCTTGCAGCTGATTCTTATACAAAACCTTTTCATTGAATATGACATTTTTGCTCCTAATGATTTTGTGTTTTTCATAATCATAAAAGAGATAACCAAAATCATTAACACCATATCCAATAAAGGTACATTTCTTTGATTTTTCCTCAAGCTTTGTTCTATTTTCTTTATTAATGTGGACAAAGGCTTCACAACCAAAAGTCTTTAAAAAAGAGTAGTTTACCTTTTTACCTGTACATGCCTCCTTTGGAATACCACCATCCAAGGAACTTGAAGGCCCTCTGTTTATTAGATAAACAACAGTATCTGCAGCATTTGCCCAAAATTGTAAAGGCAATCCTGCATGCAATCTCATGCACCTTGCATGCTCCATGATTGTCCTTTCATCCTTTCTGACACACCATTTTCTTGTGGTGTTATTGGAACTGTCTTCTCTCTGCGAATTCCATTCTCTTAACAGTACCTATCAAACTCTTTGCTGCAATATTCACCTCCATTGTCTGATCTGAGACACTTCAATCTTTTTCCTATCTCATTTTCAACCAAAGCTTTCCATTTATTGAAAATATCAGATACATCCGATTTATTTCGAATACAATAAATCCAGGTTTTCTGGTTGCATCATCAATAAAAGTAACATAATAATAAGAGCCACCAAGAGATGATACCTTAGTAGGTCCCCATACATCTGTATGCACAAGCTCTAATTTTTTTCTCTTCTTTTCTTTTCCAACTCTAAGAAATCTGACTCTCTTATGTTTTCCATAAACACAATTCTCACAGAATTTTAAATCAACATGCTTCAAACCTGGCAACAAATTTCTTGAGTGAAGAATCTGCATCCCCTTCTCACTCATGTGCCCGAGTCTATGATGCCACAATGCCATATCTTCTCTTGTAGAGGTTAAATCATTAACAGAATTAGAAATATCATTGCATAAATACAATGTACCAACCTTTCCTCCTTTCGCTATTACCAGGGATCCTTCAGTGACCTTCCAGGCTTTATCTGTGAAAGTAGTTAAGTAACCTTTACCTCCCAACTGCCTTGTTGAAATCAGATGTTTCTTTAGATCTGGAACATGCCTTACCTCATTCAATAGCCATTGATTTCCATTTTGCTGTTTTATGAAAACTATACCCATTCCAATGATTTTACAGGGTTTACCATCACCCAATAGAACCTATCCAAAATATCCTTGAACATAATCATAAAAATGTTTCCTATCATGTGTGGCATGGAATGAAGCCCCTAAATCTACCACCCATGCATCAATAATATTTTCTAATGAAAGAATCAAAGCATCTTGCAACACATCACCTGTTACATTCACTTCATGATTAGTTTCTTGCTGTGCATATCCTTCTTTTCCCTTTTGAGACTTGTAGTCTTTCTTCAAGTGTCCTTTCTTCCCGCATTTCCAGCACACTATCCATGATCTAGACTTGGATCTGCCTTTTCTTGACTTACTGTGATATCCAAGGCTCTTACCTCTTTCCATTTTTCTTCCCCTAGTCTCTGTAGTCGAAACATTACTTGATGTCTCACTAGAGCTTTTCCGTCGCATTTCCTCGCTAAGGATTGCATCGACAACATCATCAAACTTTAAAGTACTAGATCCATAGACAGAGTTACTAATGGCCATAACTAAACCATTCCAACTTTCTAGCAATAAGCATAGAAATAAAGGAGCCCTAACTTCATCATCAAAAGTTACCCCTATAGAAGTTAACTGACTGGTAACTGTATTAAATTCATTGAAATGATTAGAAATAGATCCACCTTCTGACATCTTCATATTAAATAAACGCTTCCTAAGAAATACCTTATTTGAGGTTGAGGGTTTTTCATATAGTTTGGCCAATGTCGACATTAAACCCTATGTTGTCATCTCCTTTGAAACATTAAACGTTACCGACGCCGCTAGACACAACCGTATTGTTCCAAGTGCCTTTCTGCTGAGAATATCCCATTCTGTGTCTCGTCGGCTTCTTTTTCTTTCCGCTCAATGGTTGGTACAGATCTCTCTAGTACAGATAATCTTCCATATACATCTTCCACAGCTGGTAGTTTTGGCTGTTGAATTTTTTGACCCTAAACCTACCATCTTCCGCCATTGCTCCCTCTCGAACTAGGAACCCTTCTCTCCTATGAGTTTATCAACCAAATAAACCTTCGGCTCTGATACCAGTTGTTAGAAAATTATATATTACAAAAATATAAACACAAAAAACGCATAAAACAAGATATATACAAATATACGTGGTTCACCCAGTTTGGGCTACGTCCACGGAGAAACTGCCAGTCCTTCTTTTTATATTATCTAGAAAACTGAAGAGATACAACCTACAGGAGATTTGTTGTAACTCCATCTTCGCTCTCAATCTCCTATCTCTCCTCACTCAGAATACAAATATCGATAGATGCAATACAATTCCCTCATATATAGCGAGGGGTTGCCTTCTAGGGCAAAAAACCCTAAATTAAACATAACTTTAACTGTGAGACCTTCGCCTAATGAACGACCTAGATTGACTACGAAATTACAACATTTTAAAAGGCAACTTTACATCTATTCTTAGCTTCAGGGGCGTTGCCCTCGATCCCCCCGCTAGGGGTGGGCTTCCAAAGGTCATAGCTACCCCCCCTGGACCCCCTGCAGCGAATATTTTATGGGCGGCGTTGCCACCCCATTATGAACTAGGGTCCAGTGCGGCGATACCTTTGAATACAGGAGATAATCAAGCTCCACACCCAACAAAGGAAGTCTCCAAAATCAAAGCATACGCAAAAATTTGGAGGGTGGTTGTAGCTGCTACAACATATTCATTAATGATATATTGATATATTCTAAGAATGAGGAACATCATGCCGAAAATGTAGAAACAATATTGAGATAGCTAAGAGAGCATCAATTATATTTCAAGCTTAGTAAATGCAGTTTATTTCCGACAGAGGTACGTTACTTGGGAAAGTTTGCTTCTATGGAAGGTATTACAGTCGATCCAGAAAAGATAAGAACTATCATGTTATGGGAAACTCCTAGAAATATGAATGAGGTTAGGTCATGCATGGAGTTAGTAGGTTATTACAAGAGATTCATCAAGAAGTTATCATGGATTTCCTATCATATTACATTATTGCAGAGAAAGGGGAAGAATTTTGAATGGATAGAGAAATGTGCAACAAGTTTTGAGCAGTTGAAGCAGTTGCTTACAAATTCTCTAGTTCTAAAGATGCATACCAAGATAAGGAGTTATTGGTGTGTATAGATGCTTCCAAGAGAGGAATTTGTGGATTCTTGATGTAGGAGGGATAGGTGGTATCCTACGTGTTAGTTCCAGTCTTTACAGCCTGTCACCAGGGATCAAAATGGGCTCTTACTATGTCTAGTTTTCAGAGATGTTTTGCACATTATATTCAGCACAAAACATGTCACAAATGTGTTGAACGGAATAACCTCGGGAAAATATTTCCAACGGTATATCACACCCCTGTAACTGGTTTCTGGATCATAAGATATGATCGAAATGAATGATTGATTCTTGGTTATGCATGTTTTGAGGTCAGTTGCTGCACATAGGGACAAGTTTACTACAAAATCAGTTTGGATAGGAATTTTACAAAAGTGAAAGAGGCTTTTGTCCATCGCAAATCAAGTAACAAAAACCTCCTTCATTTTATGCACAGGTGCTACTATGTAGGAGATATACGGTGATATTTGTAGCCTGCATTAAAACAAAGCAAATTTTTCATTTATTTTTTTGTTTTAGTCATTTTAGTGTGGTGCCACTTTACAATAGATTGAAAGTAATTTTGCAAAACCCAAGGACATTTTTTTAACCATGAGTCATACAAAAAAAACCTCTTTCATTTTATTCACAAGTTTCATGAATTGGGATATGTGACTAGATATTTACAGCTCATTTTCACAGATTTAAAGTTTTAATGATTTTCTGTTTTAGAGATGATTTTGTGGCACAGAATACGAACAACTGGAAATGAATTTCCAAAAATTTAGAGAAGTTTTTCTCCAGCATGACCTTATCTACAAAAACCTCTTTCCATTTTGTAACAAGCGCTATGGTTTAGGAGATACGAGTTCATCTTCAACACCTATTTTCAGAAATTCGGTCCAAGTTTAATGTACCTGATTGTATTTTGAAGAAAATGGTTGAGCTCAATTCCCTTAGTACAAGGATGAGAAAATGTATATATTGTATAAATTGCATAGTGTAGAGGTTGGATTTTTGTAGCAAATAATCATTTGGACTGTGTAAAGTTTTATTGAATATCATAATAAAGCAGTTTTTGCCCTTTAGGCCTGGGATTCATCACGGTGCTTAAATGTTCAGTATGTTTTTTCTCCTACAATTCATTTACACATTATGTTTTTCTCCTTTGTTCATCATTATCTAAGTGATATCTTACGAATTA
Source organism: Pinus taeda (assembly GCA_000404065.3). Taxonomy (NCBI): domain Eukaryota; kingdom Viridiplantae; phylum Streptophyta; class Pinopsida; order Pinales; family Pinaceae; genus Pinus; species Pinus taeda. Next base: position 28,209 of record APFE030807190.1, on the reverse strand, counting down.
ATCCATAATGATGCTCCTTCCATGATGATTTTGTTGTTAGTTGTAATGGTAGTTTTAGCAGAATTCATCCGTTGTTAGATGCTCTGTTGAGCAACCTCATTATTCTCTTTCATCTAAAGTTGTTGTTGTAGATCCATCCTTTGTTTTATGCCTGCAGGGCTACGAGCTTTCTCCCTTATACTTCTCACATTTACAATCTTCACTTGGCTGAACATGGCTCTTAATTTTCCCTAGGTTTGCCGGAAAAAACTAACATTGATACCATAATCCAAATCATCCTTTCTCTTGCTATTTCGACCCAAAACAAAAATCAATCAAAAACCCTAGAGCTACTATACCTAGCCTAAAATCTACATTAAATTCAATCATCTCAAGCCCTAATTGCTAATATCCTAATTGAGATTGACAAGGAGAGAGCCCTCTCCCGACCTTGTAGGGCTAGCTACCAGGTTAAGCGTGGTTTGATGTTACCCTAGACCTGCCTTCCTTCAGCTTGAGGTAGATCCAGGCTCTAACACTATGAATCAAGGAAACTGAATGAGAACGAGAAAAATTATGTGACACATGATCTTGAGTTGGCAGCGATTATTCATGCATTTAAGATGTGGAGGAACTATCTTCTTAGCAAGAGGTTTGTGTTGATGAGTGATCATAGCGAGCTGAGATATTTGTTTGAACAATGAAATTTGTATTCTAGATAAGCTAGATGGTTGGCCAGAATCCTTGAGTCTGACTTTGAGATCAATTATAATAACGGTAAAGCGAACAGGGTTGTAAATGATCTTAGAATAAGGGTGAATTTAAATCACATTGCAACTATGAGTTCTTATGGGAGAAATTTATAGGATCGGATCTTGCAGGTGGGACAACAAGTTGGAAATCACTAACAACTTAAGCACAGGATACAACAACAGGGTACAAGTGAACAAGATGTGGAATATCATCTCACGAAAGATATTTTGGTCGGATTTAGGGATAGGATATATGTAGCTGATAACGGTGAACTCAAGAAGATTATATTGCAGAATTTCATCTCAACCCATATTCAGGTCAGTCGGGATATCAGAAGACATTGATAACATTGAAGAAGTTCTACTATTGGTTGAATATAAATAAGGAAGTGGCTGAGTTTGTGGCTAGATGTTTGGATTATCAATAGATAAAAGAAGAGTGTAAGCATCCACGTGTTTTATTGCATCTGATTATGATTCCAAAGTGGAAATGGGAGGTCATTCCCATGGATTTCATCACAAGTTTGTCAAAGACATCTAGACATCTTGACTTTATCATGGTCATGGTTGAAAGGTTGAAAAATGTAGCGCACTTCATTCCAGTGAAGTCTACGAATTTAGTTAGTGAGGTAGCATAGGTTTTCATCGAGGATATACTGAGTTTTCATGCTGTTCTGAAGAAGAGTCTTTCCGACAAAGATGCCAAGTTCACTTCTAACTTTTGGAAGGAGTTGTTTGCAGGTTTGGGTAAGAAATTTTCTTGCAATACAGTTTATAATCTACAGGTGAATGGAAAGACAAAGAGGGTCAACAAGATTCTATAGGACATGTTGAGAACATATGTTATGCATCAACAGTGGAAGTGGGAAGAGTATCTACCACTAGTTTAATTTTCTTACAAAAATGGGTATTAGGAGTCACTGAGGATGAGTCTATTTAAGGTAATTTATGGGCAAAGTTGTAATAATCCCATCAGTTGGAATGATCAAGTGAATAGGGTGTTTAAGGAGTTTTCTGTCGGGGAACAGGTGTATTTGCACATCAAGCCCAATAAGAGCTCCTTGAGGATTGGATCATGTGCCAAGCTAGCAGCTCGGTATTGTGGGCCTTTCAAGATTCTTGAGAGGAATGGACCAATAGCCTACTGACTTGCACTTCCTTTGATAGTGAAATTCCATGATGTTTTCCATGTGACATTGCTTAAGATGTATGTGAAATATTTTTATCATGTGATTGATTGGTATGTATTGCAAGTGGAACCAGAAGGATAATTCCCGCCAAAACCTCAGTGCATTTTACAATGAAACATGCTTATGCTTCAGAATTGAGCAATCGAGTAAGTGAAAGTGCAATGGAAGCACTCTGGGCCCGATGAAGCTACATGGGGGATGGTTGATCAAATGTGGGATATGCATCCTTCTCTATTCACAGTTTGAGCTAACGTGTTTTGATATATTTTTTGATGTTATGCTTTGGTTATCTCTATATATGCATATGTATGTTGTAAATACCACATCAAGTTGTGTTATAAAGCTCCAAGAAGCAGTATGGTGTTCATGATATGTTGTTTATGTTTCAACATATTGATATGATGTAAATGTGTATCGATCTATATTATAAATCTCCATAGGCAACATGTGTTTGTTGGTTTATAAGTTTCATTCAAAACCAAAGATAATGTCCCCCCCAAGGGGGAGGGTTTTGTAACAGCCCCGGTTAAAAATCAATGTAATAAAGTTAATAAAGGAAAAAAAATACCAAGGTCATGGGACATGACTTCCAAGTTGAATGTTTGGAAAAACATCCTAGTGGGTGTTCAATTGTTTTATTATGGCTACGAGAAGTTGGAGAATGCAATGGAAAAGGAAAAGAGACATAGGTTGCATGTGAGGAAAAAATTTAAGGAAGCTAGAGGAAATTGAACAAAATAGAAGCCTCAATCATAAAAAGGCTTCTAAGGATCAATTCACAACTTTTAGTTGGTTAACTTTTTGTCAGTTTAGTCTTGGAGCACTCTAGCAATGGATTAAGGAAGGCAAAAGAAGGACAAGAAAGAAAATAAAATAAAATATCAAGCAAGGAAGAGTTGGATTGAGCGACTACAATGGGATTTATTTGCAGGTATCAAGTTGTATGTATGGTTTCCTTGTTAGTTTTGGTGTGCATGGTACATGCATTTGTGTGTTTGGTTCTCTTGTTTTCATTGGCATGGGTTTTTCCAAGTGTGATAATGGTTTCAACTTTGCCTTTCCATTTCCAGATAGTCATGGTGTGATGGGCTTCTTTTACTTGTTTGAACTTTGGATTGTTGGATAGTTTTAGAATTGGATGAGGTGGTCTAGCAAAAATTCCTAAGGGCCTAGGAATCCCTTGACCAGTAATAATGGGATTGCGGTAAATCTTGAGGGTAGATATGAGAAAATTCCTCAAGGTATTGGTGAAGAAATCTAGAGGCATCTAAGCTTGTTTAACGCCTAGTGATCCCTTGACCAATTTTGGCGGGATTACAGTAAAGCCTGGTTGTATAGGCGAGAGTTTGTGGCCTAGGAGTCCCTTGAATATTTTTGGTAAGATTGTCGGAAAGCCTGAGCAAGCCCTTGTTTTTTTCTTGTGAGTCCCATATTCATCCTTGGAATATGGCATGGGGGTGATTGATGAGACAAATATTTGGTTCATCCCAATCTATGATCGGCTGGGACGTGGAAGTACCTGACTTGGTTGGATTTGCATATGTTAATAAGAGATATTTTCCTCTTGTATTTTATGATTAAATGTACTTGTTATGATGTGCCTTTGATGTTTGTTCTATCAGATTATTATTTTGGTTATATGTTGGTTGTAAGCATGGTTTTATGATAGATTCAAGTTATGGATATTAGCATGTTTTGATTGGTAAATGAATGGTTATTGAATGCAAGACCTAGTAGATGTTATTGAAGCTATCATGAGAGGAAATTGGACATTATTGATGATTCCTAGATAAGTTTTAGACCTCTATGTTCCAATATGTAATGATGACCTGTACATTACATGTTCACTATGTGTTTGTCAGAATGTCTGTCAATGTTAGGCCTAGTTAGGTCAAGTCCTTGATCAAGTTGTATATTAATGGCTTTGTCTTAATTCTATTTATCATTCTGGAAATTTTTGTCAAGTTTTGGGTAGAGGTATGGATCCTAGCCCTAAAAAGTGGCCCAGATCTCGGGGTCGCTTGCACATAACTAGGTAAGTTAGGCTACAGTCACTTTGAAGTAGGGTCATTCATGTGACTGGACGGTTACAGTCACTAGCTATCCTTTTTATGCAAGCGACTCGGAGTCTGGATCACTAGAAAAGTCAAGTTGGCTCAAGGTTGGGCACTTGGAGTGGTTCTCTGGATCTTGGCGGTCCTGTATCTCTTGAGGAAAGTTAGTAAGGTTTCAGTCTGTCAATTCCACTTCCTTAATTGTACCTAGGAGGATGAGTCATATCATAGTAACTCCTCGTCACATATTTACCCGGGTGGAATGTTGAACCTGGGTAAGTGTGGGAGCATGTAAGTTCATATTCTTTGTAACATCCCTGGTGGAAAATTTCATGTAATAACAGATAATAAAGGTAAAATAAGAACACGGATAAGGGATACTTTTTCGAAGTTGAATATTGGGCAAATATATCCTAGTGGGTATCGTTGCATGTGTGTTTTGCTTAAGGAAAGTTGGCAAAGCCTAAGGCAAAGGCGTTAAAATGAAAAAGGAATTTTGGCACATTTATTTATGAAAATAAAGGAAATTAGGAGAAAGTAAGGTGAAAGGTCATACGTTGCATGTGAGGAGGAAAATGAAGAAAAGAGAGGCCTCATGAATAAAAATGCTTTTGAGGATTAGTTCATGACTTTTGTTCATTCAAGTTTGGAGCTCTCTCATTATTCTCTCTCTCTCACTCTATTTGTCACTTATAGTTTTCTTGGAGAACTCTAGTTTGAAGAAAGGAAAGGAAAGGAAAAGCAAGCAAGGATCAAGGAAAGGAAAGAAGGAACAAGAAAATTCAGTAGGAATACTTGCAGGTAACCTTTTGCATGTGTGATTTCCTAGCTAGTTTGTACATGCATGGTTTTGCATGTTGGTGTATGGTTTTGTTGTTGTTAGTAGCATGGTTTTTCCAGGTTATGACAGTGGATTTCAGCCTAGACTAGCCTTTTTCTGGATGCCTTGGTATGATGGGATGTTTATTTCGGTTTTTGAGCTTTGGTTTGCTAAATGGATTTCGGAATATGAGGTGGAGGTGGTCTCAAGGTTCATTCACAAAGGCCTAAGAATCCCTTGACCAGTTTTGACAAGATACATGGTAAAGCCTAAGGGAGCAGTGTCAGTTTAGGGCCTAGTGATCCAGGTTTGGATTGTAGTAAATCCTAAGAGACAGGAAGATGGAAAATTCCTCAGGGATAGTGATGGATTCTGGATGGAATTCCAATTTCTGTTCGGCGTGATTGGAGCACCGGTTTTGGTGTGATCATAGTTTGGTGAGGGTGGAGGTGGTTTAACCTTTGGATTCCCTTAGTTGTTCTTTGATTGGTTGTTCTATGATATCCCACGTTCATGCTTGGAATATGGCATGGTGGTGACTGGTTGAAAGAGATATTTGTTTCAGCCATGTCTATGGTCGAGTGGTACGTTGAAGTCTCAAACCTAGTCGGATTTTCCTATTAGTAATAAAAGCTAAGTTCTCTTAATTTTTCTTTGATTTATATGTGGATTTAATGGTTATTGTATCTCTGATATTTATATGGTTTTATATTGTTTAATAACATGGTTGAATGGCTGGTTCATGTCATGGTTATTTTATATATTTACTTGTAACTATTAAATTGATGGATGCAAGACCTAATTGATGATGTGGTAGTTCAATGGAGAAGGAAGTGACCATTTTGGTCGTGTTTCATAAGTTGTTTTAGGCATTTATGCTTTCTCTTTTATCCTATACCTATAGGTTGCATTGATGCCAAGTGTTTGACAGAATTTCAATCCCGGCTGGGGATGCCCAAGCCTAGTCTTGAGGGTGATTTTTGATTGATCAACATTGTTATTATGTTTTTAATGAATTCTGGAAGTTACAACAAGTTCTGGGTGGAGGCTAGGATTTTAGGCTAGAAAAGTGGCTTAAATCCTAGGATCACTAGCACAGAAATGGTAATTCTGGTCCACACTTGCTGGCAAGTAGGCCTATGAGAGTGACTTTAGGTTGTTGGCCACTACCTTGCCTATAGCATTAGAGCGACTATGGCCTAAGAGTTGCAGAAGAGTAGTGGGACCTAGGGATAGGTTTTCTGAGTGGCTGACTTGTCTCCTAAGGGTTATTTTGATGATGTTGGATGCCTGTATGTGATGTTCCATCAATTCCACTACCTTAAGGTTACATAGGAGGTCGAATCTGATTGTAGTGGCATCTCTCCTCATGTTTACCCCTGTTGGCATGGCTACTTTGGGTATACCTAGGAGTGGGTGTTACAGATTGGTATCAGAGAATGGTGACGCTCTCTTTGAGTCATATCTAGTGCTACATATATGGGTGAATATGTTGGTCATGCATGCATGTCAGTTGCGTGTGTGGCTCTTACACTTGCATTCCATGTGCTTGTTGCATTGCATCATATTGATCATGGTAGTAGTAAGGTTATCATGAGGAACTTGATGTCAATTTGATGGCATGCATCGTCATGAGTATATGACTAGTTATACAATTATATGTAGCTTGATTACATCCTTGCACGTTGGGTTTCATTCTTGGTTATTTGATTACATGCATCAATATTGTAGTTTGATTACAATAATTGATCAACTATACTCAGCTACATGCGGTTATGCGTATGTGTAGTTGACTAGAAATTTCTTATGTAGGTGGATAATTGCATGAGGAAATGTGTATACTAGAGTAATGGTTGTTTTCATGCATGAGGTCATAGAATGCATTGTTGATATGGACTTGCATTGATAATTGGACCCTAGTTAGTATGATGGTTATTCGTTGATGAACTTATGACATATGTCTATAGGAAAGGTATCCTCCCTGAGTTATGCTAAGGTATGTTGATTTATGTTGATTTGGTTTAGCTGACATAGTATGCTTTACATGAAAGGGATCAGATGGCTAGCAAGGTGGTAGACTACATAGAATATCCCTATGCATCAAATGGGCAGCGTGGTGCGCGGAACTCTTCTAACTTGGAAGACACATTGAGAATCCTGAAGGAAGAAATAAGGAGTTGCAAAGCATACAATGAAAAAATCATGCAGGCGCAAGAAAAACAAGCAGAGGTGAATGTGATATTACTTCAGAGTTTGTCAGATTTGTAGTGATAGGGACCTCTTTGGATCATCCATGGACATGAGGACATAACCAATGGGGCGTATGGTAGTAGGTCTCATAGTAGACATAGGTCAGATAGATATGACACTATCAGAGATGGCAGGATGTTGGACACTCTGGATAGGAGGGATGACAAACACAGGTACTACTCTCATTTTGGTTCTAATTGACATCATGATCGTCGTCATTATCATTTGTACAGGAGGAATGATAGGGAATAATTGTTGGATGAGTTCAAGAAGGCAAAACCACCTACCTCTAATGGATAGATGAAGAAGTTGCAAGATGTAGAGGCTTGGTTGATTGGCATGAGGAAATTCTTTAGATCGCATGATTAAACAGAAAACGTGAAAGCAAGGATAGCCCTTTTCAGTCTCAAAGGTAGAGCGGATATTTGGTTGGAAGACGTGAAGAATGTCAAGGAAATACATTTGGATTATTTGACTTGTCATGCGTTTGAAAGGCTCTTCAAGAAGAAGTACTTGTTTGAGAGGTACTATGATGATATATCTAAGGAGTTTTATGAGTTGCGGATGCGTTCTATGACAGATGAGTAATATACTAGCAGATTTTTGAAGTTGTTGAGATATGTGCCTTACCTCAAAGAGGAGAAGGCCAAGGTTCAGATATTTATCAGCAGAGTTCCAGTTGCATACAAAGACCAGATTAAGTTCGATGAGCCTAGATCATTGGAGGAGGCCATCCGAAAGTTGAAGCAATTTTATTAGTAGTCGAATTGAAAAGTTGACCCAAAACATGACTTGAAAAAATATGACAAAGCTAAAGGAAAATGACCACCAAAGCGAGGAAGACCTCAATATGCAAGTGAGAAAGATAATGCAGTTCCTTACAAGTTATTCAATACAGCTAAGAAGGGACATGGAGAGCAGCAGGCTAGAGGCGGTGGTAGGGAACCATTGCACTGTTGGATATGTGGTAAGGATCATCGTAAGAGGAATTGTCCACAGTATCATAGTGGTGGTAGACTCCATATCTACAGTGCTCAGGAGGCACATATGGTTGGTGATGTTGGTCATCGCATTCCTCAGATTTATGTAGCTATGGACAACAGGAAAGTGGATCATGAGGCATCAATCATTGAGATGGATGATAATCTTTGTGATCCAGTTGTTTCTATTTTGATTGATATTGGATCTAACTATAGTTATATTACTACTGACCTGGTGGATAAGTGTGCTTTGAGAAAATAAGTGCATGTAGAATCTTGGTTGGTATAGTTGGCTATAGGTACAAAGAAGTGAGTTCACCATTGGGTAAGAGATTGTGCATTTCATTTGAATGGTATGCCTACAGAAGTGTTATAGCTCCAAATATCATCATTGGTATTTATGATGCTTGGTTTATGGCCTAGGGCAACCCCTCCTTCCAGAATTGGTCCAAATATTTTAAAAACAGTGTTTTACTCCATGTACGCTACTTTTCCCTGTGATAAAAGCATGTACACGAGGGTTAGTCAATACCCAACCCGCGTATATGTGTTAAAACACTTAAAAAAATTAAATTTCCTTAACTATGGGCGGAGTTCACGGGTTTTACCTATTTATTACCTCCTAGTGCCTATGGCCCTACTGTTTCCCAACCGTTCCCCAACTAAAAAACTAATTGGGAGAAGTATAAATAGACTTCTCTAGGAAGGCCTTAAGGAGGAGAGAAGAGATAGAATTACTATATTGAGATTATCCCCTGACCAAGTTTGAAATATCCCTGTTCTTCAAGCACTTCCCTAAGTTCAGGAATCCCTTGTTTCCTTGAGTGTTGATAATCTCCCACTTGCTTGAGATATCATGGTATTGGTTATGGAAGGAGGCCATTGAAGACTAGGACTAGACGGATCCGGAGGACCGTTCTGCTTGGAGCCAGAAGAAGAAGACTCAAGTGAACTTTTTCCATGTTTATTATAGTTTTCTACAATAAAAAGAAACAATGTCTTGTTCCTGAGATTGAGCTTGTTTATGCATCAGATGTTGTTGTAACTCATGTATGAATGTCATTTCAATGTATAACTAATCATCTTACTTATATGATATAAAGTTGATTTCATTAAAATGCTTTATCTATATGATACTATGTATGTTCGGATTGGTTGACTTGCAAATTCAAAGATCATCGAGAGTTGCAAAGGGTCTGAACCCTGCTATAACTACCCAAACGAAGGACATTCGGGTATGTTCATCCTTACATAGTTTGTTTATTTAAGCGTGTTGCCTAAGTTGTATGTGTGATTCTTACTGTAGATTACTCTTGCTCTGTTGGGGTTCTAACCCAAAGCCCTACGATACTTATTCCCATAATAGAATTGGCAACTCCATAGGGGATAACAATCTTGTTATTCCTAGTTTGGTTTGTTCAGTGTCAATCAGGGCTCAGTTCTTAGTTTTCTTGCTGTAACAGTATTGCCTGCTCCTTTAGGAACTTAGACCTCAAGTCTGATCTTTTTGATTAGGGCTTGTTTTTTATTTTTCTTGCAAAACTTAGTATACGCATCTCTGTCTGTTTATAGTAGCATACACACGATTGTTTCTGTTAAGTGAAACCGTGTATACGCGAGTTTCTTTTGTCAGAAGCACGTGTACATGCACCTGTGCTGGAACACAGTTGCATATACCATTTTTTACATGCTTTTTTTCAAATATTTCTGCCCAGAAAGATTTGTTTCTTGGTCTATTTGGTTTCTCATTGGTCAATTTCTGTCTTTAGAATTTAATTATTCAGTGAGCTTACTGTTTTGAATTCTCTTCTTCTTTTAAAATTTTTAGCCTAGGTTTACTTTTGAGTGAGTTTTATGCTTTGTGTTTGAACACACAAGACTTCTTATAGAGGTTCTTGATTGTTTTGGTCTTCCAGAACAGAATATTGTTTTCAATATTTGTGTCAAGCTTGATTATTGGTCTACTCACTTTACTTTCCATCATTTCGTCGCCTTACACCTTTTCTTGCTTTTCAAAAGTTTCTTTTTGATGGATTTGAAAGTGTTTCTTTCCTGACTTCTTGGTCAATTTCTCAAAGCTCTTTTTCTGCTTTTGGATCGTTTAGTGCAAGTTGAAACCCTTTTTTGTTCAAGTTTTCATTTGTGTTGAATTGGTAACTTACAAAGTTTCCTTGTGCTTTGCTTCCAGTCTTTAAGTCTTTGGTGGCATTTTGAGTGCTTTTGAAAAGTTGCTTTCTTTGTTTTTTGAAAAAGAAAAGTTCTTAAAAAACATTGTTGTTGCTTTCTTTTGCCGAGTTTGATTTTGGTTTCTTTGGTTTTGTGAAAGTGAATTGTGATTTTTCGAGATTTGCCTTGCTTATTTGGAGGAAAATTTATATTTGAAGCTTGCATTCTTTTCAAACACTTAAAGTTGGCTTACTAAAAGTTTTTAACAATTGCTTTCATTTCTTTTCAGAGTAATCTAGAATCTTGAATTATCATGTACACCTTGCATTGGGGTAGTTTTGCATTATTAAAGCATCAATAGTCTTTTTAGTTTTTGTGAGTGTGAAGTCTGTTATAAGGAATGAAAAGGAAAAAGTTGTTGCTTTATAGAAGTTTCTTAGAACCCAAGTAGAAATTGCTTTTCGTCGAAGAACAAGCAAGTGCATTTCATATAAGTTAGCTTTTCATTAATTTCTTTTGTGTCATACAAACACCATTGGTTTCATTTCCATATTGTCCCCTTGACTTAAAAGAATAGCCACTTAAAATCAAGCACTTAATAAAATAAACTATAACTTTTTGTATTGTCATCAGAATACACCAACAAGTTTTAGGCTTATTTAGGGCCTTGGATTAGGCGAGAGGAGAGTAAACTCTCCAAGGCCACTCTAAATTGTAAAACATAGAAGTTTGATTAAAGAGTGAAATCCAATAGCGTTAGGGAGACCGAGAAATCTTTGTGGTTGTGAGTTAAGCACGAGGGTTTGTGAAGATAAGGACGAGGGATACCCCCTCTCTTACTTGTCAAATCTTACCTCACGACTGTTCTGCCCAGCTTCTGATACAAGTTGGTGTCTTTAATTGCCTATCCTAGGGATCTACATAGGTGGCTGCGGAGGGGAATCCTGTGGCACCTGAGGTTGACATTGCATCACGTTCAGCAGTACTTCTGGAGGGCACCCTTGCGAAGTTTGGGGCCTTGAACCGGCAAAGGCTATTGTCTAGAGGTCAGCGTAACTACCTCTGATACCTTCACTAGTAGACTTCGGGCGTAATTACCCTAGTCTATTTTCAAAAGGCCCTTATTATTAACTTTCTTGTATTTTGGTGTCTGGTCCTAATCACCCGGAGTAGAAATACTTGAAAGTTGTTTGATTGTTGATCTCTTTAGGGATATTTTTAGTGTGTGTTTTGTGCTCCTAGTCTGCCTAGATTTCAATTTTCTTGAGTCTTTAAGTAGATCTTATAAAAATAATTCAATGTGGCTGACCCACCATCTCGACGGTCCCGTAGACTTCGTGGGCTTTCACCTGTGAGTCCAGAGACTTCTCCTAGAAGGCGTAGGAGTGATTCTGCCAATGGTTTTCAACCAATGGCAGTAGGTGCATTGGAGATTGATACTCCGCTTGGGGGCATTGGTTTACAAGATAGACCTAGTACTACTATAGAGTTAGAGAGGAACACACCAGTTCCTTCTCGAGTACTCTTTTAGTCAAAAGATAGTGTTGAAATAGAAGAGCTTTTAGATTCGGTTGCATCTCTGAATTCTCCTCTCCCTCCTGATCATCTAGACACATTGTTATATGTTGGAACTTCGACTCAACGGCCTTCGAGCCCAGGTCCACACACTTCTATCCCTTCGATGACCACTGCTGGAAGCATGGCGTCCACCATGAGTGTTACGAGCATGCAGACTCCCATATTTGTGCAAGGGGGAGGAACTATTTCCATCCCTTCTAACACTCCCAGCACATCCTTATTTGGGTCTACTTCCATTCTGTCGACAAGTGGAATTTCTCAAGCTAATGCATCCAATTTTGGATTTTTACCTTTTGGAATGCCCTACCATAAACCACCTCCACATCCATGATGAGTGTATTGGCTTCTTTTCAGGGTTTCCCATTTGTAAGTGGTCATATACCACATTCCAATCCGACATTATGGTCTATGCCTTTTTCTTTTACAAGTCAAGGCAGTAATCCCTTTCAGAGTTGGACAAACCCTATGGTTAGTGGGATAGGAGCTGAGAATCAGTTTTTTGGCCAACAAGGGAATGTGTCATATTCCTTGGTTAATTCATTTTAAATTTTTCCACCCTTAGCTAATGCTTGGACCCCTTACCAGGGGCTGTCAGCTCCTTACAATACTTTGTTAGGGGGAAACTTTATCGGTTATGGAGGATTTTCGACTGGAGTTGGTCAAACTCCAAATTTTGCTGGACCACAAGGGTCACCTTTTGGTCCAGTAGGTTCTACTAGTTACTTCGGGCAACCTGGTGCCTTTCAAAATCCAGGTCATTCTTTTCAAACTTTTGGGAACCCCACCCAATCTGGGTGGAATCCCCAAGGTCCTCCACAACTTCCTTTTCTGGCCACACTTAATCTACCAGACTTAACTAAGTTGACTAGCGATCCAATTAGGTACAATCCAGCTTGGCCTTTGGTCCCAACCAAACTTCCATCGGATATTCCAAAATTCGAAGGGAAGAATGGTGAAGACCCAAGTGACCATGTAACCACGTTCCATTTATGGTGCTCATCCAACTCCTTGATCGATGATTCGATCAGGTTGAGGTTATTTCAGTGCATCTTAATCGAGAATGTAGCTAAGTGGTATATAGAGTTTCCAGGGGACACCTTTACTTATTTTTCTGATTTGGCTAACATTTTCTTAAACCATTTTCAGTTGCCTGTCCATTATGAAGCTAGAACTGAGCTTCTGGCCAGCTTTCATCAGGACATGGCTACTCACATTTCGAATCATATCCAAGAATGGAGATGAATAAAAAGGCTTATCAAAGTTGAAATTCCACCAGAATTCTGTCTCGAGTGGTTCCTAAAATCATTACAACCCGAGATCTCCAAGGATGTTTCTATGTTCGTCGTTTATTCGGAAGAGCATGCTATCTTTCATGCCAGCAGTTAGAAGTGATATATTCTTAGTCTGGGACTCTTCAGAAAATCTTACCTGATGCTCCTAGATCCACGGTTGATGTAGCCAAACCGAAGCCAAGCCCTCACACTTATGGTATAGTTGGATCAGATGATGTAAATACAGTCAACCTTTTGAATCAATTGCAGTAGTTGTCTCTACAAACTGCTTCTTCTAACTAGGCTGCACCGCCTACTCCTTTGCCTTCCCAACCTTCTTCCATAAACACCGTTCATGCCTCTAACCCTAAAGGAAGTCAACAATCTGATGGGAAGAAGAAGGGACAAGGTAAAAATAAGGATCATGAAAGGAAGGGTAATGCGAACAAGCCTAACAACGGTGTTGGTGAGGGTAGAAAAGAGTCTAAGAAAAATGTTAAATTTCCATGCAAGTTATGCAATTGAGATCATTTGTCTCATCTTTGCCCAAAAATTCAAGATGCTCAGCGCTTGTTAGTGTAGCAAGGGTCTTCTAGCTCCCAAGTTTTCTTAACTAACCGTTTACACCAAGGGCAGCAGTTTCTTGCTGGCGTGAACTCAAACCCTAGTACCTCTACTGGGGGCAACCAGGAAGGGGACAATTCCTCAAATATTTTCATGATGAGTTCCCATGTCAATGTGGTTACGCGAGCTCATGATTGTGGTGAAGCAGAAACATATAAGGATAAATCTGTTCCTGGAACTATGGACCCACTTCATCTTGAGCGACCCTCTGTTGAGTCTATAGCTCGGATACTAAAAGGTTCCGCCAAGCATGTGACTATTAACCGTAATGCTAGGGTAGCTCAGAAATACTCGATTGTAGAAGATCTGGCTCAAATTCCTTGCGCTATGTCTGCTTTAGAGGTACTCCAGTCATGTCCTACTCAATGAAGTGCTTTGCTTTCAGCAATTAGGTCAGTAGATCCAAACAATTCTTTAGTGCTCACTTTTGTTATACTCAATGTCAAAAAGAGACATCCTTACCATATGGCTTTTCAAATAAAGTCTACTTACCAGAAAACTAATATTTTTCGAAGATTTATAGATGAGGGAGCTTCCACATGCATAATTTCTATGTCATGTTGGAAGTCCATTGGATCACCTTTAGTTTTTCCTTCACCCTCTCTCTTGACAGCATTTGACGAACATTCTCATAGGCCACATGGGATTATCCCGACATTTCCTATATGTGTTGGAGGAAAAGTCATTAATATCAAAGTAGAAATTGTTGATGCCAAACTGGATTACAATCTCCTCTTAGGAAGGAATTGGATTTATGAAATGGATGCCATAGTGTCATCTTTATTCTACATCCTTTGTTTTCCTCATGAGGGGGGAATTGTTAAAATTGATCAATTAGATTATTCTCTGGGTGATTCTCGTGCAACTTTGGATTCTACCATTCTATTGGTGTATAACGCCCGTCAACCTATCAAGAATTTAGGAGTTGGGATGTACTCTTCATTGATGGGTATATTTGATCTTCCCACTCCTATAGCTAGAATCAATGCCATTTCGTCCTCCAAAGAGTCTTCATGGGAAGAGTTCTTTCGAACTTGTTATTTTTTAGACCCTTGGACCTTACCTTCACCTACAACCACATTAGATGAAGGGCAGGAAAGTGGAATGGCATTCCCTATGTCTACAATAGAGCTTAGATATCAATTAATCGTTAACTCTGCAGACAACCATACTACTCCTTTTTCAGAGGAGGAGTTAGATGGTGATGTGGCTCCAGCTTAGATGCTTGACTCTACTTCTACTATGGATTGCTTAGATATGGTTTTACCATCTGAGGAAGCAATTTTAGAAGTAATGATGGGTGTAGATCGACCATGGGAAGATTTACATCAACGTTCATATTTTCTTCCTCCATTCCCGGAAGTTGAAGCTAGGCTCTCCAATCTGCTTACTAGCACTATTTGTATGGTTTCAAACCCTTTGGTTCGAGCACGCATACGTGCCGAAGGTAATATGTCAATTATTTCAAAAGGCATACCAATAAACATCTCTAGGAACCCTAATGTGATAGAACATGTCTTCATCGAAGCCGAGTGTTCCCCTGAAGAGATTCAAATTTACACTGACCTCTTTAAAGAGTTTCGGGATGTATTTGCTTGATCTTATGAGCAAATGCCTGCTATTGATCCATCGATCATTCAGCATGAGATCAAGATGTATGAAAACGCCAAGCTGATTCGTCAGAAGCTTCGGCCGGTCAATTCTAGGAAAGTAGCAGCTATTAAAGTTGAAGTAGAAAAGCTGCTCAAGGCAGGTTTCATATACCACGTTCCTCTAATGGAATGGGTTTCTAATCTAGTCCCAGTTGATAAAAGAAAGGAATGATCCGAGTGTGCATCGAATTTAGGGATTTGAACAAAGCTTGTCCGAAAGACAATTAACCCACACTGTTTATCGATCAGATAGTTGATGAATGTGCAGGTAATGAGATTTTCTTATTCATGGACAGATTCTCCAGTTATAATCAAATATCTATCCCTCCAAAAGACCATCATAAGACAACTTTCATTTGTCCCTAGGGTACCTTTGCATTCAAAAAGATGCCTTTTGGTCTTAAAAATGATGGAGCTACATTTCAGTGGGCCATGTCTTACACTTTCCACGACATCAAGCATGTCATCAAAGCATACTTGGATGATTTAGCTGCTCGTTCTCGAAAGAGAATCTATCATCCCAGTCACCTTTGGTTAGTTTTTGAGAGATGTCGATTTTACAAGATCCGGTTAAATCCGAATAAGTGTGTTTTCGTGGTTACATCTGATTGGTTGTTAGGGTTAATTATATTAACTGAAGGGATTCAAGTTGATCCCTTCAAGGTTGAGGGAATAATTCAATTGCCTCCCCTGTCTTCCATCTGACAACTTCAAAGTCTCTAAGGAAAGGAAAATTTCTTGAGACGATTTATAGCGAACTATGCTGAGATAACTAAAGGATTTATGCGTTTGCTGAAGAAAGGAGTTCCATTTTTATGGCACGACTTTGCGCAACGGTCTTTTGATGCCTTTAAGAAGGTGTTAATCTCTGCCCCACTTTTGAGTCCACCGAATTATGGTAGAGATTTCCTTTTATATCTTGCAGCGGCAAAATCAACCATAGGTATGGTTCTGGTTCAGGAAGATGATTCTCTCACGGAGCATGTGATTTACTACTTAAGTTGAGGTTTGGTAGGCCTTGAACTACGTTATTCTCCGGTTGAGAAATTGGCCTTGGCAGCTGTCCACGCTGTCCAGCAGCTTCGTCATTATATTCTGCTACACAAAATGTTCGTCTTAGCGACGATCAATCCTTTCCAATTTTTCCTCAGTAGGTGAGTGATTGGGGGCAAATACAATTGATGTATTGTTATTTTACAAGAATTCAATCTCGATTTCTTGTCAGCAAAGTCTAAGAAGTCATTGGTTTTTGCGGAGTTAATTTCCAAGCTGCCATGTGAAGAAGATATTGTGTATGAGGAAAGTTTCCCAAATGAACATCTATTCCTCATCTCATCAAAAGATCCCTGGTATGGAAATATTATCATCTATCTATAGACTTCAAAGTTCCCCCCTGCTTCCTCCAGGGATTAACGTCGAAAATTACATAACCTTGCTACGAACTATGTCATTATTGGTGATACATTATATCGCCGAGGGGTTGATTCAATCCTTAGGCGTTGTTTGACTTTATAGGAAGCAGAGTCTATGCTCAATGATTGCCACGGTGGACCTTGTGGTGGTCATCTATCAGGGTTTGCAACAGCCCAGAAAATCTTGTGTGCCGGCTACTTTTGGCCTTCGATTTTCAAATATTGTATTAAAGCAGTCAAACATTGCCACCCTTGTCAAGTCTATACTCGGAAGATGCGCGCGCACCCAACTCCTCTTTTTCCTATTATCACTATTGGTCCTTTTACAAAGTGGGGGACTGACTTTACCACTTGCAATCCACCTTCAGCGGAAAACCACAAGTACATTATAGTGGCCATAGACTACTTTACGAAGTGGGTTGAGGCCATGCCTACTTATAAAAATGATAGTGAGACAGCAGCATTGTTCCTCTTCAATCAAATTATTTCATGTTTTGGTATCTCGAGGGAGTTTGTCACTGATCATGGCAGTCATTTCCAGAACCAACTGATGACCGAATTGGTTCTTAAGTTGAGCTTCTTGTTATGGGAAAATTTAGTGTTTCTTCAAACGACTAACCCCTAGACCTAATAGCTAGTCTAGAACAATAGCCGAAGTAATTCCAATGCTTTTCCTATAGTTAACAGATAAAAGAAAGAATAACAAAAGAACCAACCTGTATCTCTCACTAGATCCTTTTTCCCTTTGACTACTTTCACCACTCCCTTCCGTACTTAACTCGCTTGGAAGGTACCTCCACACAAGTCAAGACAGAAAACCATCAAAGCATACATATCGATCTATTAACTAAACATATTATAGAATCGAAAGTACAATATACATCATATAAATACATGAATTGGAAAAAGCATAAAACTCTTTATTGATAAAAGGAAAGATTACAACTCATGTAGATGCATGCTTGATTCAGTGTCATCCTTCTAGCTTCAAACCCTTCTCTCCTCATGAAGCAACAATTTGACATGGTAACATTACTCTCTTGAAGTCTCACTCCAACATCATTTCCTTAACTCAAGAAGCTCCAACCTCCCTAGCCTTTGAAAGCTTGGTCCATTTATAGATGAATGGAGGAGGTTAAGCCATTAATGGCCTTCATGAATGCTTTGCCAAATTTCGGAAGTGGTTCCATGGAGGAAGGGATAATGGATTAAGGTTCATTCATCTCCTTCCTCATCCAAAAGTGAGCCCAATCCATCTGGAAACTTCTAGAAGCAGCGATTGGATGAGGAATCCAATGGATTCCTTTGAAAAATTCGATGAATCTCGCTCAGCGCAGGCAGAACAAAGGCTAGGTGTGATGCATAGCACCCAGACAATGCAGTTACTGCAATGCATTGCAGACATATAGAAGGCCACCTGCGCTGATCTTCTTAGGGGCATTTTTTGGATGAATGGTGTCATGAAACTCTTGAGAGGCAAGCATGATGTAGGTTAACTTCATTAGGGAATGAAAACAATTGATTTAGGGGTTGATGGACCCTAATAATACGGATTTGGAAGTCGGGGTTGATGTGCCCAAATTTTCCTGTAACACTTCCGGTAGGAGCGTTCGTATCCGTACTATCCTTAGGCCAATGGGCAAGTCGAAGCCATGAATAAGTCCCGCAAGACGATCCTACAAAGGACAATTGACACAAATCACTCCAATTGGCACACCATGTTGTATCCGGCTCTCTGGGCATACCAAACCTCGGTTAAGACTACCACCCATTTTATACCTTTTTAGATAGTTTACAGGTTTGAATCTATTTTTCCTATTGAATGCGAAATTCCATCCCTTAAGCTAGCTATTGAGCTTCTTCCAGAGACCTCTAGTCTTGAAAAGCACCTCATTTATTTGGAAAATCTTGATGAGTAGCGTCGAGATGCTGCCATAATAAACGAGGCCCATAAGAAAAGGGTTAAAACTCAATATGATGAAGCCGTCCATCCTCGAGTCTTTTCTGAAGGCGAATTTGTCTTAGTCTATGACCAAGATAAAGACGCCTTGGGGGCAGGCAAATTCAAGTCTATGTGGTATGGTCCCTTTATAGTGAAACGAGTTTTAGAAAAAGGGGCTTATGACTTAGTCGATTTTGAAGGGAACAAGTTGGTGAAGCCCTGAAATGGGCTCTACCTCAAGAAGTACTTTACTTAGGTTATGACCAAGAAATGGCTTCTTTGTATATTTTGTATTATTGTACATATTTTATCAGGAATTTTTGTGATATTGACACTTTTTTGATATGCTTTGGCAGGTGTTGATGGATGACTTGGTCTATTTTGGATTTGCCGATGGTGCTAGTCGGCACACTCGGAATCTCACTTCCGCAGCTTGGATGATTTATTATCCATCTAATCAGTTGATGGTGTCAAGGAGAGTATGTATTGGTCTGCCTCAAATAATATTGTCGAATATATTTCCATTATTAATTTACTATCCAAAGTTATTTCTTATGGAATTTATTCCTTGGTAGTGCATCTTGACTCACAGCTGGTAGTGTCACAATTAAATAACATTTATCAGGTTTGATATCCTTATTTATATCACCAATTTTTGAGAGTGAGGGTGTTGCAATGATCATTTGTTTATATTACTTGTTTGCACATTCCACGATCTGAAAATTCATTAGCGGATTCTATCGCTAATCAAGTATTAGATTGGCATATCAATCATTCATCAAGATAAAAACAAACATCAAAAGTTTGGAATTGTATATATATATCATAAAACTGCTCGTGTGTACATAAAGTGTTCAAAAATAATATACAAAATCGGGACTAAATGCCCATAATCATGTCCAATCTATCTATCGACCCGGCTCAGGATGAGCTGCTAAGAAGGTGACTGCTGCATTGTCCACACGCCGAAGTATGCAAACCTAGTCTCGTGGTACTCCTACCACACGGCGCTGCATCACCTCAGGTAGGTCCTCTATGGCCACCATCGGTACTAGGTGAGTCAATCTCACCAGGTTTCCTTGGACTTCATATAAGACCCTCTCTGTCTCAGCAGCTGCCTCTTCGGCACCTCTTCCGCGACGCCTGTGCCGCAGAAATCCATCTGGTCTTACCGTACCTAAATATTAAACATGATCATTATGTCAGTATTTTAATCCCATCAAAAATATTTCTAAGTTCATTTTCATATTTAAAAAACACAGAAAACTCTTAAAAATTGATAAAAACTTTAAAAATTGTTACCTATCTCTCCCCATGCTACGTTTGATGGTAGCACCAAGTCTGGATCTCCTCGGAAATCCATACCCGCATAGGGACAGTCGTCCGCAATGATGATTTTTTGTTCCCACCAGGTGAAGAACTCATCATCAAAAGTAGTCCTCGGCGCGTCCCTGCCTCCAAGTTGTTTCATCAAATCGGCCCAACTACCCATCCGAGGATCTCAAGGGCTACTGAAAGAGACTGACACCTTGGGATGTAGCCATTGGAAGTTATAAGATTAGAATTAGATAGTTTGCTTATCAAAGAAAAAGAAATAAAGGGTCAACAAGCTCAAATGCACCCAATAAATGAAGAGAAAATGCTAGGGTAAATAAAGGGTAGGTAAAATAGGTTTTGGAATGCATAAGGTTGCTAGCTCAAATGCACCTTCATCATGCTTAATCCCGTGTTTCATCTGTAGGAGGAATTATCAAAGAAAGAGGACATTCACAAAAGTTGTATATTACTTTGGGTATTTATCCTAAAAGTTCTATATAATTTTAGGCCTGAATACTAAAGCTCATTCACTAATTTCCTCTCATTTCACTAAACCCCTTACATGTCTAAATTATTAATTTCCCTTCATTACCCCTTCATTACTTTTCATTCTCTAATATTTTTCCCCTTCTTGATTCTAAAGGACCCTTCCCTCTTAATTTCCACATGTAAAAATATTCCATCCCATTTATTTTTCCTTTTCCCTTATTTCATCTAATTTTCTCTCATAAACCCACTCAAACCCCCTTATCCTAAATTTAAAAAGTTAAAATGTATCGGGACCCATTGAAAAACCCTCCCCAATACCCTTTTAACTCATCCCAAATGTTTTTCTAAACACCTGCTCTCGTATTCCCCATACCCTTTATATTATTCTAACCTATAGTCCCGCTTTATATATTTCACCTTCCCGCTATATTATACCCCTAATCCCTAAAAACCTTAACATATGGGTTATAACCCTCCGTAGTATAACCCATGGTCCCCACTTCTATTTTAATACCTGCCACATCACTTATCCCCGGGCCCAGCCAATCAACACCCCGACACATCCCTCGCAACTCCGCCATGCGATAACCCTCTAATAATCTACCTCCGGATCCAATGACCCACATCCCATATCATTTATTCTGAAGTCCAATCTTTAACATCTCAAAAGAACTCAAGATTCACGGTTTTCCCCACCCGCCTTTTTGCTACGTGGCAGCCCCACATTATATCGCGTCCTCAGAAAAATACCACCTACCACTCAAAATTGGTGCGATGAACCATAATACCGCCTCCTCGTGTAAGATGAAACCACCTATTGTTCAAACTTAACCCCACGCCCAAAAGTTAGCCACTGTTGGTTAGAAACCAAAAATATGCCCTTCCCATCCTTTTCACTGTTATTTAGTTGCAAAGAACCTATGCCGACCAATTCTAATGCCTAGAAACTCTGCTCAACTGTTTTAACCCATTTACGACTAGAAGACATTGCAGACTCCGACTTGAAGCAGCATAAAGACCATTGAAGCCTTAGAAAGCCTTCACTCCACCTAGAGAGGCCTTCCGCATACCGAATCTTCATTTTCCAGGTATTCCAGAAGTACTAGAAGGCCTATACTTAAACTTTTCACAACATTTTTAATGAGTTAATCAATTAAACCAATTAAAAGCCTAGCCAACCTAAAGCAAGCAACTGTTGCATTCCAAACCCTTTGTTGCAGACTGTATTCATCATTCCAGAGGTCCCAAGCCTACTCGTTAAGCCAAATAGTGATTAATTCAATAAAATAAACAAATCTATGGCTTCCCAAAGCATTCTGAAGGAAAAACCCTTGCAAACTCTTCACTTGAATATTTACCACCTCCCATTAGCCGACAGAGATTTCTAGATCAAAGACACAGCCTCCCCTAGCCATCTATTGAAACTCCACTACTGGAGTAAAGACAAATTCCTCAACCAGAATGATTATATTCAGTTATGGGAGTCTAATTTACCCAAATACTTGTTCCGATAGGTATACCAGTTCCCTGAAATAATCCACCTATGTAAACTTTGCTATATCCCAAGTGAAAGAGCATAGTCTCTCGTAACCAGCAGATTTTATTCACAATCACTGCAGAGTCAATAAATGAAATGTTGTAGATCCAGCCAAAGCCTAATGAAACCCCATTTTCTATTGAAAGCCTACTTGATCTATACTTAAAGCTATACTTTCCCAAGAGATCTCAAATTTTTCAAACTTTTATCCTAGATGAGGCCCATATTCCTATATATAGTCCTCCATACTCTGCCACCATTTTCTCTGAGAGGGCCAGACAGATTGTAACAATGTTCTCTTGTATTATAGGATATACCATTGATGAACATGTAGATGAGCCTATACTTGGTTTCCTTTCTATTTTTTTCCCAGGCAAGCCTCCAGCTACAGTTTTCAATTTTTCCCAGTTCTTAGCAGACATAATCCATGATCAATTGATCAGATTGCCAGATGAACGAGTATTCAAATGCTCTTTAATATTTTTCCATATGTTCCTATACTTCTAGTCAGAAAGGTTTATAGTTAACATCCAAAAACGGGACACTAAAGGCCACCCTAGATCTGTTATCTTTTGGACACCCTTAATCCAAAAAAATTCCACAGTTTTCAACTATAAGGAGTTCATTGATTCATTTGTTCACCAGTGGTTAACATACTAAGAAGTAGTAATCAACCCAAGGACAGTGATGAGATAAAGAGAGTTTTACAGTTGTCCAAACACAGTAGAATAGGGGAATGGTATTTATACCAGAACCACACTGAAGTAAGGGTGTATGGATGTCAACTCACTCCATATAAGTTGCCCAAATATCTCCCCATGAGGATATTTGCATTAGAGTATATCAGGAAGATCATAAATTCAAATGATGTGAATTTTCTATTAGCTAGGAAGTAAACAAAGTTTAAAATAAAAAACCAGCTCGGTCCTTTTATCTGCAATAATAGGGAAGTTGGAGAAGAAGCATAAAAACGTTTACAGGAAATGAAGTTCAGTAATAGTTTCAAATGGTAGTATGATCCTTTAGGTGTCATAAACAAACTGAGACTCAAGTTTAAATTGAGCCCTTTTATGCATGATTCCAAGCCAGAGATTGAAAAATATGCCAACTAGTTATAGTGGTTGGAAAACACCTTAAAGGATATGGAGAAATAGATGGATACTAGTTCCACCAGCCCTACAGGACCGAGATGCAAAAAGGACTAGGGAAGAAGGTTCTTTCTCAAACAAGGATACAATAGATGACAAATTTGAAATTATGTACAGGAAGAAGCCCAAGCTAAATCCTGTAAATGGGCAAGAAGAGACAATTGAGACAATTGAAATCATTGATATTGACACAGTGGTTAAAGAGAATACAACTCAAGCATTTTCAGAGGAAACTCATCAACCTTCAACCTCTAATACTCATATTATTCAAAATTAGCATAGCATTGAAGTCTCTTCATCAAGCAAGCTAGTAGATAAAGAAAAAGACATAAAGGAGAAATATAAAGAAATCAAGTTAAGAAATGAAGCATTGAAAGTTGAAACTTATGCCCAATATTTCAAACGGACTCCTAGTGATCAGAATAGGTTACTTTCGTCTTTTGACCTTAAAACAAGGAAAATGTAGATGACCTTTTTGCAACCCACTGTACAAGATCCTAAGTCATCAGCAGATTACGAAAAGACAAAATTTGAAGTTTTGGCCAAGAATTTTCATCCTATAGATCAAATTGAGTTTCATAAGCAAGCAGGAGAAATGATATACTAAACTATGACCAAAAAAGCTATGAGTGTACAAAAACTTCAAAATTCTCTAGAGAATATCACAACACAGTTTAGACTAGAGAAGGCATCCTCACAAGCAAAGGATAACAGAAGTAAATCACTAGAAGAGTTGGTTATTGAGATTAGCTATAATCCAAATGACATCAAGGTAGTAGAAAAGCTCATAAAAAAGAATAATGAATACATTGCTTCATTGAAGAAGTAACTAAAACTACCTCCTTTTGAACATCCATAGACCAAGGAAGTTCTATAGAATCAAAGCCAAAAACATGAGATGATGGACCTCATTCTCCAGTTAAATGCTCAATTAAAAGAAATGGAAAACGAGATGGATAAGTTAGTGTAGGAGAAACAGGCCAGCATGGAAGCAGTTACTGTCACTACTATTCCTACAGTTACTACAACAGTTCCTTCTACTTTGGTAGCTTTAGTGGCCATAGCAGCTCCAGTAGCTACAACACTTCCCACTGCATCAGTAACTACATCAACAATAGGTTCAACAACAGTAGCAGCTCATCCTAGCGATGAAGCAGGTAAATTAATCAAAGCTATGCAGGATATGTCCATCCAAACCAATGAAATAAATAGACTTAAGGAACAAATAAAAGGTCTAGAGGATGAAAAGAATTTGGCACAAATCGTCAATAAAAGTGAAACACAGAAGTCAAATAGATTGACTGAGAGAATACAGAAGTTAGAGAAAGAGTTGACATTGAAAGAACCACTTGCCCAAGAAAAACAGTAGCTATGCGCCAATATCATTAACTCTGTTAATGATATTTGGCCTTCTATATAGGTGATATTTGAGCAAAATGATTTGGTCAAAGAGGCTGGTGAGGTAATTCAAAGGGTAAGAGCCGAACTTGGGAATAAGCCAGAAGAAGCCTCAAGAATAATCCAGTTCCTTAACTCAAACAAAAAGTATGAATTGCAGGAGCTTGGAATAGCAAACAGAACTGAGACCATACTAGAAGTAAACAAGGTAATCACCAAGAGTAACCTGATGACACAACTTGTGGAGAAATGCCAAACAATGGAGCTAGCAATAGTCAGGTTTATGGTGAGAGTTGATGCTTTGAGGCAGAAAGGTTTGCCTAATCCATTGGTGATTAATGACAAGTTGATGGCACATGAAGACTATGATAAGAAGATAAGAGAAGTGGCAAAGGAACAAGCCCACAATTCCTCCATGGAAGGGATTCCTACAGGAAAAGTGCTTTATCAGACTTTTGAGAACCTCTTTTACCTACAACATGAGGTAAAATATCTCTTTATAAACAAGCCTACTTTTGTAAAATACACAGAAACTGATGAAATATACAGAATAATGGTAAATATTAAATTACCAAATGTAGAGTCTTGGGAAAAGTTGAATGATTTAGTATGAAGATTAAAGGTAAAACAAAGCAGTCCAGAGTAGTCAAGGTAAAATAGTAAAGAGTAATAGAGTTTAAAGATGAAAGAGTATCAATAAAAAGGTAGTATAAGAGACAGTGAGCAAAAAAGAAAACAACAAGAGAGAAAAAGTAGCATAATATCAAAGAAAAGCCAACAACAAACAATAAAAGAGGGATAGCTTGCGTTAGTCACATATATGTCTCTATCTTCTTGCGTGAAGATATTTCTTTTTCCTTGAATAATGCCTAAAACAGTTTAGGATATTTTGTAATAGTTTTTTGTATAAATACTTCATAATTTGAAGTATTAGGTGTGGATTGCTGAACATTTCTATAGCTATATTGATCTAAAACCTGAGGGTTTATTGTAATATTTTCAAGTCAGGAGACTGGACTAAGTAATAAAGGCATTGCGTTATAGGATTCATGTGTTGGGCCACTTCAGTGAAGTATCTTTCATTTGTTAAATTGTTATTTTCTTAAGTATTTCTCATACATACATGTTTTCCAATTTGAATGAAATAACTGGAATGTTAATACAGAATTTGTTTATGTACACTCTACCTTGAACAGTTACTCATTTTGATGTTTTCTTCTTATATCCATAGTAGGGAATTCTTCATTGCTCCCTAGTTTCGATTGACCTCTTTCATTTCCCTCATTATCCGATTTGAGGAATCCTTAACTGCTCCTTGACCTCAATTGAAAAACCACTTCAGCATCCAGCCTAAAAGATCTAAATTTACTCAGTTACCTTGCCCTATGAACACTATCTTTAAAACTTGATTCAGTCCTCTTTTCTTGACATTTCGACTCCATGGCCGAATGGTAAAGAGACATTCATCTATCCATCTAAATCAGTGATTCCACCACCAAATAAAATCAAAACCCAACCAAGCTTAAATAACTAGCCTAAAATCAATTAATCCAACAAAGTTAAATAATTAAGAGAGTTCCCTCTCTCAGCATTAGGAATGATAGACCGTGATCTCAAAATTAGGTTTGTGGTTACCTCTATTGCTTCTTTAAATACAGCATGACAACCCTAGGGAAATTTTAGAGTGATAACATAGTGGTGACAATATTGGGGAACATCAGTCCTCAATTTAATAAACCTTAAAGGAAATCCTAAATCTTATCTTTGCACCTTAAGGCCATTTTAGGGTTGTCAAAGGTTTCATTAAAAAATTAAAAAATTAAAATTATGGCTTCCAAAAGAACATACTATACCCTGGCACATCCAGATCCAAACCATGCTATAATTGTTGATAATCTAGACAAAATCTAAAAAAAAACAATAAAGTAGAAAGTTGAGAAAGCATTAGTCAGCTAACCAATGCAAATTCACTTCCTAAAGAGTTATCAAACTTAGAGGATCTTCAATTTGATTTATCATTTGAGCACTCATTGTTTCGTACCAAATCTGAAACTTCAGTCCATGATACTGTAATATACCCTACTTTTATTCAATTTATTGAATCAAAGAAGAATACTATACATCCTAATTTAGATCAACATGTTCTAGACACTTTTGACAAACTTGATTCTTTAACCTCAAATTTGATAAGACACATAGAAGAAACCCATTTTCAATAGTCAGTTGAATTAGCTACCCTAATTGCTGCTACTACTAAGCCTTCTACCATTCCTTCAGAGTCTGTAAATTCATCTTTTGTTGGAAATAATACTGAGAGGGGGGGTGAATCAGTATTATCAGGTATAATATTCCTTTTCTAAAACCAAATTGTATACGCTACTTCAGTTAATAAAACCCGCGTATATACGCAACTATTAAGAAGGAAACCCGCATATACAAAGCAAACTTTTAATTTACTCTAACTTTCTGATGAAAATGATGATTGTTAATCTGTGATGTATTAACCAGTAACCAGAGACAGTAAAACAGAGCAGAAAGATAATCACACACAAGAACACAAGATATAAGGTGGAAACCCAATGTGGGTGAAAACCACCTGCTGCAATTCGTCTCTATCTTTCTTTAATTAGAAAATTTTGTTTACAATGTACTGGTGCAGTCCTTTACCAGTACGCAGGCTGCAACCTGCAGATAGCTACAACCCTCTCTCGTTTTCCAGACTCTCCTGGAAGGGAGCTACAACCCCCTTAGCTCTTGTACTAGTCAAGATACTAGTACGTAGGTGCTGGCCTACAGAAAGCTACAACCTTCTCTTTCTTCCAGGGACCACGTTTCATAAATTTTCAGACTGGATCCATGAACATCAATCAATCATTAAGAATTTCTCCATCAACCAATCACCTTTCACCAAATAGATCTGAATCAAGTAGATATTTCTCTGACAGTTGTACCCAATTCACAGTACCAGTAACCACACGCCAAAACAGAACCCAGAACACAGCAGCAATGAACAGAAGCAGCAAGATCACAGATTAAAACATATACGCTACTTTATCATCCTGAAACATGCAAGCATACACTTCTGTGTATGAAACAACCTGCGTATACGCGTTATGACTTCACTGAACCTGCGTACAGATCTATAAAGGATAATTCATTCTTTCAGATATTCAATCACTAATTAACCCAGATTATCAGACTTATAGATCAAGCAAGCGCCACATCTAGCAGATCAAAATCATATAAAGATACTATCATTCAAGCTTAAAGATTATGACCCATGAATACATCTTATCCTTCTTTTGCGCTAAGGTTCCTCCTTCATTCAGATCCAGATCTGCATCACAACCCAATTACCAATATACCAGCTCTAGCACTTTATCAGATATTCAATAATAATTCCGATAATCCTTTGCCACATGATCTCCTTCCTCTTTTATAGCCTTAGGCCTCCCCCAATACCATGGTCCAAAACCATAATATTTCAATACCATGAACCCAAAACTAGGGATCAACACATCTGACGAGACGCCATGGTCCAAAACATAAGTTCAAATCCCAAGGACTAACTACCATGGACCAAAAGTATGATCCCCAACATATACGCGCTTTTTCAACGTATAACCTGCGTGTATACGCATCTTTGTCTA
>APFE030807185.1:0-19020 GCA_000404065.3 Pinus taeda | reverse complement strand
CATGGTATTAATAACAATCTAGTCCATGGTATTTGTCCCATATTGTTTTGCCCATAGGTTTTACCTAAATATAACTCATTTTTGAGTGTTCGTAAATATAAGGTGACTTATGGAGTAAATATAAAAAAATGTTTTATTTGTTTACTATACCTCTCATTTATTTGTATTTTTATTAATTTACCATACCTCTTTTACAAATATGGTATTTGGCCCATAGGATTAACTTAAATAAAACCTCTTTATTGAGCCTACATAAATAGAACGAGCGTTATGGACTAAATATAAAAAGAGGTTTTATTTATTTACGATACGTCTAGTTTATTTATATTTTTATTGATTTACCATACCTTTTGAGTAAGTATAAAAGGACGTTTTATTTATTTACCCTATCTCCACTTTACTTATATTTTTATTTGTTTACACTAACGTGACTTATGGAGTAAATATAAAAAATGTTTTATTTATTTACCATACTTTTCATTTATTTATATTTTTATTAATTCACCATACCTCTTTTATAAATATGGCATTTGGCCCATATGATTCACTTAAATAAAACCTATTCTTGAAAATGGGCGAATGGATTCACTTAAATAAAACCTATTCTTGACAATGGGCGAATGGAAGGTTCTAACTCCTAATTTCAACGGCTAAATTTACCTTTTTTACCCTCTCCCTTAATAAAAGGTGGGCTATTTGAGGTGATTTGTAAAAATGTACTACGATACAAAATATTCGCCCACTAAAAATTTAAAACCCCTTAATTTCGCCAAAGGGCGAACATTCGCCCCTAAAATTTTCTATGACACAAACCATAGGGTTGAGGGATCCTAGAGTAGGAGGCGCTTGGGGCTTCTGCTTGTTTACATTTTTATTATCTGTTGGTTTTGGTTTAGCTGGTGTTGGTACCGACACTCCTTGTGGCGTAGGTGGAACCTGGGTAAGTGATGTATGGGGTGTCTTATTATCCTTAGGAGGAATAGGGAATACCCCTATTGCAATGTAACCCATGCTAGGCAGTGGTGGCCTTGGGGGACAAACACTAGACTGGTATTGCGAGGGCTAGGTTAAGCAATATGAGTGTTGTGATGACTTGATGTGAGACAAAACTTAATGGTAGATACAAGAAGGGAATATTGGTGATAGAGTTAGGCAATATATTTGGGTTGGTCATAACATGGTTATCCAAAATTGGTTCTTGCTTCTGGGTGGTTTCTTGAGACAAGGTCCTGAATTCTTCAGTTGCAGGGGGTGGGGTGTCTGGAACTGATTTGGGGGTTTGGGCGGTGTTTGATGAAATCATCATGAAAATTGGTGCTCTGATATTTGGGACAAGCTATTTTCTTATCGGAGGGTCTCCTAGGAATGTTCCTAGGATGTTTGATGCCTTAAATTGGCCTAGGTTGAGCTCAGTGTAAGTAGTGACCACCTCTTGGGATACTAAGGGCAACACACCATCTGGTGTGGGTGAAGTTGTCTTCTCATAGTATGTGAGTTGATAAATGTTAATGACCTTTCCATCATGGGGGAATATCATGATTCTGAAAAATGATGAGGCAACTGCAAGGCCTAGTAAGATGTTTAATCCAACTGGGCCTCGAGTACTTCAATGTATATTAACACAGTTTTTCCAGCCAATTTAACTGACACACTAGGGTATAAATCGATGGGAGAAGAAGGGCATCCTTTGTATGATTTGAGTGTTATGTCAAAAGGCTTAAGTTTAGGGGATCCTAATTTTTTCCAAATGGATTTGGACATGATGCATGCGGAAGCCCCTTCGTCAACGATGCAACGATGAATCTTCTAGACTGAGACAGGGATTGGAAAGCGATGGCTAAGGGAAACCCTGGAGTCGCTTGTCCAAGTCAAATACCATGAGGTGGGAATCGGATGGGTCGATTGTACCTAAAGCAGAAATTAGGGATTTCTATTGGTTTGGGCACGTTTCCAAGACTTCAAGTGTTAACATAGTTGATGGTGATTGAGCTAAGTCATCGACTATGATGTAACTATGGGAAGCTTTTGAATTGGGCCATGTGCACTGTAAAGGTCCTTTGACCATTTTAGGCATGGCATCTATGGAAGGTCATGTCATGGTCAACGGTCCAGTAGGTATTGATCTAGGTGGATCTCCCAACACCAGTGGTATGAAAAAGGCTCAAAATTCAAAGTGGCATAAAGTCGATTAACTTGATATCAGATTGAAGTGCTCGTTGCCCTGATTCCAATGCTATGAACGACACTCCAATCTGAGTCCATATGAAGAATATAGAAGCATTCAAAGTTTGGGGTTGACGTACCCATGTGGCAAGCTTAAGGAGGGTGCAATTTGGCAAGAATCTGACACCAAAATTTGGCCAGTCTTCTGGGCGAAATTGTGGGTTTTTTAATTTGACTAATATCCGCTAAGGTTCTAGAAAATTTCTAAAGTGGGTGGCAGGCCATAACCCCTGCCGCCCCCAGTGGAACCTTATTTATTTTTAAATAAAAAAAATACAAAAATATGGGGCAGGCAGCCATGACCCCGCCACCCCCGGAACCACCACAACAATTTTACATTAAAACAAGGGGCAAGTGGCCATGACCCTGCGGCCCCAGAACCACCCCGTCACATATAATATATATATATATATATATATATATAGATAGGGTGGGTTGTTAACCCCGCCGCCCCTCCACTCATCACTCACTATATACGATGGTAGAAGGATGGGGATAGGCCACCTCTCCGGCAGACTCATTGCCCAGTATAACAAACCAAAAGCCATGTAATAAAATGGGAGGGGCAGGATTTGATCCCCCAACCCCTCAAATATTTTCTTTTATTAACCAATTCACCATCGGTCCCTCTTGGGATATCCACCCGAAAGAAAAATATATAAACCTTTCTGCACAGTGTGCCCGAAGGGAAAGTGCGGCACATTTTTCAAGGCAGATGAATTGCAAGAGGCAGAACTATGAGTAGGCCTATGACAGGGGGCAAAACCTTGCCTAAGCATATTTTCCAGGGGGTTAGTTTTGGTCCAGTGTCAAAATCAGGCAAGTTTATATCGATTTTTCACCTCTCAGCGACAGGAACTCAATGGTGATTCCATTTTCTGCAAGAGAGCTCTCCATTTTTCGGCCATTTTCCAAATTGGAGGTATAAGACTCCTTTTTGTAAATGTTGATTATAGTTCTTCTTTCTCATGCCACTTAATGAATGAAGGCCTCCCCATTGATCGAGCAAGTCCTGGAGACATATTCAAAATTGGACAAACTCCGTTATCAAGTCTCTTGTCTTTGTTCATACTTTTATGTGCTTCTCCTCTTTTTTCATGTGCATAGTAAATTTCTATGGTTAAGCTGCAATTTATCCATGTAATTCTTTAATACATTTATAAGAAAAAGATTTTGGATCAAGTGGTATCAAAATAGGTCTTTGTAGATGCGAATTGCATGTTTGTATGCTAACAAGAAATAGGCTCCGAACAGGTGAAGGGAAACTAGAGTCTTTTGATCCTGAAGCGGGGCGTGCACATCGAAGGAGAAACATGAAAAATGAAGAGGCTTGTTACTATGAGGAGCACAACTACCGCAATACGTTCTATACAATTGCAGAAAAGGTTGATCAGTTGCTTTCAAGGCTGGAGAAAGTAGAAGAGAGAAAGCTAGAAGAACAAGGTTCAGTGCATGGAAATGGTGGAGAAGAACCCCCTCCTTCTCCTTCCACGAGTGAAAGTTCTTCTTCCTCTCCTCACCATCATCATAGAAATTCAAGGGATGCATCTAAGAAACCTTTCTTTAAATTAGATGTCAAATTTGATCTTCCCATGTATAACAGTGAAAGTAATGCAAAAAAGCTTAATAACTGGATTAGGCAGATTAAAATCTACTGTAGGATTCAGCACATCAAAGAGGACGATGAAAATATTCAGCTAGCCTCTCTTCGGTTGAGTGGCATCGCTCTTGTTTGGAAAGAGATAAAATTGCGAAGCAGTAAGAGTGTGGGTAATCTTCTTTCCTCATGGCCTAGTTTTATTTCTGCATTGAAGGAACAATTTTTTCCTTTAGTTTATAAGCAAAAATCCTTAATGGATTGGAAATACTAAAGGCAAGGCAGAGGTCAGGATGTTCAAAGCTTTACCGAGGAGTTTAGAAAACAAGCACTTAATTTGGGCATTGCACTTGACTCACTTGAAGTAGTAACTAAGTATATTGGATCATTACATAGCTACATTATGCATTCACTATTATTGTTTGAACCAACTACTATTGACTCGGCCAACGTAAAGGCCATTCGTCCTGAGAACAGGGGAAAAAATGAAAGAGATGATCATTCCAAGAAACCACCTTTCAAACCTCCAAATGGAAAACACAAAGTGAAAGCAAAGGGAAAGGAGAAGAGGATGGAATCAACCAAGAATGATGAAGGAGAAAGGCCTTATTTCACTCACTGCAAAAAGGAAGTTCATGACGCCGATCATTGTTGGAAATTGTATCCAGAAAAGAGACCAAAGAAGTATGGAGGAAATGGAAAGCAAAAGACAGTGGCAACTGTGCAGCAAGACCTTGGATCTGATTCCGAAGATGAAGCATTGATCACAACAACAGGAACAAAAGGTAATCTTACACCTCATGTTAATTCTGAATCACATGAAAGCACTAGTTCAACAGATGAGTCTCTTCCTAATGAACGAAAGAGAATTGAGTTATTTGATATTAGAGTTTTCATAAAGCATACAAAAGTGGAAACTCTATTTGATACTGGATCCCAAGAAAAGTTAATTTCAGAGTCTTTGGTAAAGAAGCTAGGCTTAAAAACAAAACCACATCCAAAACCTTACCCGCTTGGATGGATACATGATAAAGCAAAAATGAATATAACTAAGTAGTGCAAGGTTAAATTTATGATCACTTCTATGTTAGTGGATGAGGTAGAACATGATGTGATACCATTGGATATATGTGGCATGGTGTTAGGGAGTCCATATCTATATGATAGAAAAGCATTCTTCTTCCATCATGAAAACAAATACCAAATCACAAAAGATGAGGTAGAATATATTGTAAGGGCTCATCAAACTAAAATCAATGTCATTCTTGTAAGTGAGGGACAAATGAAGAAGTTGGTGAATTCCAGTAAGGGTTGCATGCTTATGGTTGTAAGGAAAGATGAATAATTATTTGATGTTTTCCATGGTTGTGATCATGCACATAAAAAGGAATTATGTGAATTAATTTCTAACTATGATGATATGTTTCAGGAACCAAATGGATTACCTCTGAAGAGGGAAATCCAACATGAGATCCATTTGCAGCATGACACTCCTTTACCAAATATTGGCATGTACAGGATGTCGACTATTGAGATGGAGGAGATCAAAAATTAGATGCATGAACTATTGAACCAAGGGGTCATCAGACCGAGCACTTCTCCGTGTGACTCACTGATCGTCTTAGTGCCAAAGAAAGATGGCACATGGAGGATGTGCATGGATTACCGGGCACTAAACAAAATCATGGTGAAAAATCGTTACCCTCTCCAGTGCATTGATGATTTACTAGATCAATTAAAGAATGCTATCTATTTCACCAAATTGGATTTGCATTGTGGTTATCACCAGGTCCAAATTGCAAAGTAGGATGTGTGGAAAACGGCCTTCAAGACCAAACAGGGGTTTTTTGAATGGATGGTGATGCCATTCAGACTTTTCAATGCTCTAGCCACTTTCATGAGGGTCATGAATTATCTCTTTAGGCCTTTCATTGATGAATTTGTTCTTGTATATCTAGATTATATTCTTGTCTTTGGTAGAAATTGGAATGAACATGTATGCCATGTAAAGAAAGTGCTTGATGTATTGAAAAAAGAAAAACTCTATGTAAAATTGTCAAAGTGTGAGTTTGGGAAAACCTCTTTGGTTTACCTAGGTCATATTGTTGGTCATGGTCAGTTAAAAATTGATCCTTATAAAGTTGAAGCAATTGTAAATTGGCCTAAGCCTACTAGTGTAACCAAGGTTCACAGCTTTTTGGGTGTAGCACAGTATTGGAGGAGATTTATTGCTAATTTCTCTATTATTGCAACACCTCTACACACATTGACAAGTGTAAGGCAAGTCTTTCAATGGGGAGGAAAGTAGTAGAAGTCCTTCGAAGCATTGAAATAAAAGATCAGCACCACACCGGTCTTGGCCTTACCATATCTCCAACAACCATTCGAGATTAAGATAGACCTTAGAGGATATGTCATGGGAGCTGTACTGATGCAAAAAAAGAAGCTGATATGTTACCATTCCGAGAAATTATCTCAGGCTGTGATAAACTAACCCACTTATGACAAGGAGTTATATTCCTTGGTCTAGAGTGTGAAAAAGTGGAAACACTAACTGATCGGCAAGGAGACCATCATCCATACGAATCACCAGCCCTTGCAGTATCTTCAATCACAATCCAAGTTGCAACAAGCTCGTCATTTCAGGTGGATGGGTTTTCTTCAGCAGTTTCATCTGGTAATAAAGTATAAGAAGGGTACTAGCAACAAAGTGGCCAATATGCTATCTCACCCTCCTATTTCTACTTCTATTATTTTGCATAATGCTTCATTATCTTTTGAAAGCTGTGATGAACATATGCTAATGATGATGACTTTAAGGACATTTATGCAAAACTAACCCATGGCTCATAGGTGGACAACTATCACTTGCAGGGGAAATTGTTGTATCACCTTGGAAAATTGTGCATACCCATAGGAGAAAGGGTGCATGTAATCCGGGAGGCCCACACCTCCCTTGTGTCTGGTCATTTTGGTGTTGAAAAAACTTTGTGTCATGTACAAATATTTTTCTTTTGGCCTCATATGAAGAACATTGTGACTCACTATGTAAAGGGATGTGTGATTTGTTATGTTTCAAAGCCCTCTAATAGAAAACTCGGGCTCTACACACCACTCCCTATTCTGAGTCGTCCATGTGAAAGTGTATTGATGGATTTTGTAGGAGGTTTGCCTTTGTCTAGAAAAGGTCACGACTATTTGTATTTCGCCGTTGGTTGTTTTAGTAAGATGTGTATTTTAATGCATTGTAAAAAGAAAATCATTGTAGAGCATACAGCTTATCTTTTCTTTCATAATTTTTGGGTCCATTTTGGGTTTCCCACATCGATTGTGACAGATTGGAATTCTCGCTTTCTCAGAGAGTTTTGGACCAGCTTGTGGAAGATGATGGACACCAAGTTGAAAAGAAGCACCACATTTCATCCACAGACCGATGGGTAGATAGAGGTTGTTAACTGCATCATGGTACACTTTTTGCGAGGTTATTGTGGAAAACATCCTAAGTTGTGGGATGAGCATCTTTCATATGTGCAACATCCCTACAATCAAGCA
This sequence comes from Pinus taeda, assembly GCA_000404065.3. Taxonomy (NCBI): domain Eukaryota; kingdom Viridiplantae; phylum Streptophyta; class Pinopsida; order Pinales; family Pinaceae; genus Pinus; species Pinus taeda. The sequence goes on along the minus strand of APFE030807185.1, from coordinate 11,648 downwards.
GTGCACTTATCTACGCATCGTTCACCATTTGAGACATGTTTTGGCTACCTACCCAAAGATCCTTTTGGTATGGGTTTTTGAAGGGAAGAAGACTCCAGTGGCCAAGATTATAGGGACAAAGCGTAGCGGCTCATTCAACAGATCCAGTTGATTCACCAAGTAGTACAGGAGCAGTTAGAGAAAATTCAAACTCGGTACAAGGCTTGACATGACAAACACTGAGTCGACCATTGTTGGGCACGGGATACCCCAAGGCAAGTTTTGGGGCTTAAAGCCCATATTTTGACCAAATCCGATGTAAAGACTCTGTTTTTTGTGGGCACGAAGCGTGAAGATTGTAAATGAGTCATAGGGTTGTCCGCCCTCATTTTTGTAATGTAATGTCAGCTTTAGAAATCTACTCATGGTCTGCGGACCATGGGATTGTATAAATAGAGCGAGGCTCTAAGTTGAAAAGAGGGGAATGAATGTCATGAATGAAGGATGAAGAATTGAGTCTTATCTAAGTGTAGAGTCAAGTCTTTGGGTCGTAGAGTAGGAGAAGGCTTTGTATCTGAGTGCGCAAAGGCCTAGTAGTTTGTAGCTGAGTGTGTGGACCCCTGCAGCTGAGTGCACAGAGCGAGTCGAGTCTGTAAACTTTGGAGAAGTAACAAAGAGAAGTTTTACACCATTTATATGTATCTTTTTCATGTTTTGTGAATTGAATGTATCGGATATAAATTGCATTTCTATTGTTTATATGATGCGTGAACCTATATGAATGTGTTGATAAAGTGAATATAAGATAAAATATTTGTTTACATGAAGATAACTAACTGTTATAAGAAGATAAGTAAGATCCACGATGTAACTTGGGGAAGTAGCACAGATCACTGCTAGGGCAGCGTGAAAGTAACTCAGCCCTTGGTTAAGGCTACGCGAAGGTGATTATAATAGATCTCAAAGGCCTTGCGGGTTAGGACAGTGTGCGAAGATATTCACAGTTAGACGAAAGCGACCCCTCAGACATCTTAAGGGTGTAGAAACTTGGTTCCAACATCCCCCCATACTGCTTCGGGTGATACCTCACTCTGCGCTCTATGGGTTGTTGCTGAAAGGGCCAGTAGTATAGGGATTTCTTTGGCTAATTAACTCTGAACCTAGGTTAGGCCCCCTCAATCCAAAAAATGGTTCTATTGCTAGGACCAGAATCTGCATAGAGATGTCTAATGTTGTATCATTGGAATCTAACTAAGAAGGAAATTGAAGGTTGGTTGGACAGAAGAATTCACGAGTTCACGCCGTAGGAGAACAGGAATCCGCAAATGAAAAAAGAAGAGTGGCTAGACTACTTCTTGTACACAGTGATCATGAAATATTTTTCGCATCTTTCCCTACTGAGTTGTACGAGTGAATCGTGAAGCTAGCAGATAGCTAAGGAAGGTGGAAACTCGACAATCCTATTATGTGGACCCTAGATTTGGTGTGTAGATTGGATGCATCAAAGGATAAGATTACGCACGCTATTGACCACTGGCTCGATCAAATTATAGGATGATTCATTAGTGAGTTTGCGGTAGATGCTTTAGCTAGATATAGCGAAGTAGAGTGACGCTTTCTCAAAAGACCACGAGGTAAGTACGTAAAGTCTCTGAATACTTGGATTAAAATGCTATTGTGGAAAAGAGGGTATGCAATTACCTTGATGTCCAGAGCTGTGTGAAGTGGAAAAACCTATAGAAACGAAGGAAGTAGGGGACTAGAGAATAGCCCTTTGATTTCACCTCCATGACGGGACCAGGAAGAGATCACAAGTGTTTCGCCACGAAGTGCGATCAATTTGATAAGGCAGAGGATTCTATGCATACCACCCCCACCCACACCGCCACCAGTTTCACTGCCTTTACCTCCATCTTCACTTGTACCACCTCCACTGCCACCGCGAGTCAATATGGAAAACGCGATAAAGTTTCCTATGTTCAAGGGAGTAGGAAATGAAGATTCGTACCATTTTTCATTTGTGATACGAGCCATATGGGAAGTGTAGGGAGTTACAGATGATAATACAAAGAAATTGACGTTGGTCAGTGCTCTGCAGAATCACGCACTTACCTGGTATATTAAGAATTCTAATGACAATCCAAATGCGGGAATCATGGATATCTAGATTGCGCTAAATAGAGAATTTATCAGGCCAAAGTTAGAAGCGCAGTCGATCATTGGATTCAAAGAGATCACAATGCTACTAGGAGAGACTCCTTGGGAGTTGGATCAGAGACTGAAGTGTACGATTCACGAAGCTAATATGACTTTTACAAATGGACAACATTGTGAACAATTTGTAGCATCACTAACCCTGCATTTGAGGAAAGCATTATCACAACAGAGGTTAACGACTCAGGCAGAGGCCTTGGAGATCGTGATGAGGCTGCATGAAATCCCGATGCAGGATCTTAACTTGGGAGTTCAACAGATCCATGTGTTAGGTTCCTATACCATTAGGATTTATAATTTTAAATTGGCTAAGGTTAACTCTTGTAATATTGTACATACCTTTGCTTTTTGCAAATGATTTCTGTATTAAAATTAAAAAAATTAAAAGAGGGTATGTCCTAAAAGAATAATCAAAGGACAAAAAAGAAACAAAAGGTCAAAAAATAAAGAAAATTTGAAAAAAGATATATATATATATATATATATAGATATATATGAACCCCAAAATAAAACAGAACATGAAAGTGTGCAAGTCCAAATGCCACTACTATTTACTTTTTATGCAAAATAATGATTGTCTACAGCTTGTTAAAATGCCATAATCCATGATAGTCAAATAGTGTAATCTTCACTATTTCATGTTTTAAATTTCATGTTATACATAGAGAATAAAGTCTAGCCAAACTGTTTAATATTGGCAAATTAGTAGATAGGTAGAGAAATAAAAATGAGCTCAGCAGTTTAATCTGAGCCATTGGAAGAAACAAGGTTATATTTAGATAGTTTTATTCAAATAAAAATTAAGGTAATCAAGGGTTTGCTAGCTCAAGTGCACCCATGCAGAAGAAGAAAAAATGTTAGGGTAAGAAAGGGTAAGTAGAAGAAACTTGCAACATGGACTATGTGGTCAAAATATTAAGAACATTTTACATACTCAAATCATAATGTGCAGGTACATTCATCAAAGTACAAAGCTAAGCAAAGGTGACCTTAACTAACTCCCCCTCCTTCCAAAAGTTTTCCCCCTTCCATGTTTATTAATTTCCCATCATCCCTGGAAATACCCCTTTTCCCCTCCATTTTTACCCTTCATTATTTCATATTTTCCCCTAGAAATTCCCTTTAAGATCCCTTCCTCATTAAAATCATCATCATGGGCCATAAATCGCTTTTCCTAGGGTAAAATCCCTGTAAAACCCAGCCCAATGGTTGAACCCGTCGAAATCAATTTCCAATTTTTACCTCTGTTTTCAATACAATGTCTACCCACATTTCCTTGAATGTTAAGCCTACTTCAACCCCCCACCTTAACCAAGATCACCTACCCTTGGCTGATAGGGATTTTCAAATTAAACATACATCCCCCACCTTTGAAAGAATGAAGCTCCACTTTTGGAGCAAAGACAAATTTTTAAACCATGCTGATGATATTCACCTCTGGAGTCAAATCTCCCCCTTTACTCATTCCCAGAAGTCCACAACCTCCCAGACATTTTCCATTATTGTCAGACCTACTACATCCCCAGCCAGAGAGCTGTAGTGGTCCCCAATCAACATATTCTCTTCACTATCACTCCAGAATCCATAAATCAGATGTTACATGTACAACCCAACCCAAATTTAGCTCCATTGTCCATTGGAGGACTTCTAGAAATTATAATTCTATTGATGATTACAAAGCTAAGCAAGTGTTCAATAATTTCATAGTTGAAAAAGAACATACACCAAGGTTTACTCCTCTATACATAGCCCCCATATTTTCACAAACTGCAAGGCATATTATCACCATGGTATCTTCCATCCTTGGATACTAGACATATGAACATGTAGATGAAGTCACTTTTGCATTCCTTTCCCTTTTTACCCCTGGTAAACCTCCGGCCATCAAGTTTGATTATTCTCAGTTCATTGCAGACAAAATGCATGAACAACTCATCATATTGCCCACTGAAAGGGTGGTTAAGTTTTCTGTGGTATTGTGTTTTTTGTTTTTGTACTATCAAATTGATAAATTCCCAATGAAGATCATAAAATGTGATAGTAGAGGAAAAGAGAGGTCTGTGCTCTATTGGACACCTATTGTCCAGAGATATTCCACTGTCACTAATTATAAGGACTTCATAGATTCCTTTGCCCACCCAGTGATGAATATGTTGACAGGGACTATGCAACCTAGGATTAGTCCTCAGATCAAAAAGGTACTTTAGCTGGCTAAAAATAGTAAAGTAGGAGACTGGCACTTGCACCAGGATCACAAAAAGATCAAAATCTATGCCTACCATTTGGCTCCATATAAATTACCAAAGTATCTTCCCTTGATAAATTTTTCCTTGGAATATTTTAGGTAAATCATCAACTCCGATGATGTCCACTTCATGGCTGCAAGGAAGAAGACCCAATTCAGAGTCGAAAGTGAACTCGGCCCCTTTATTTGCAATAACAGACAAGCTGGTCTAGATACAGAAAGTATGCTAGAAGATTTAAAATTTACCAAAAGCTTTATGTGGCAATATGACCCCCATGGAGTAATAAACAAAATGAGAACTAGGGTCAAACTAGCTCCTTATGCACACTATTTAGTGCCTAAAATTGAAAGATATGCCAACCAAATTGAATGGTTGGAAAACAATTTGGTAGATAAAGATAGCACAATTATTGATGTTGAAAATTCTCTATATGATATTGAGAAACAGGTTGACATCAGTGAGTTCCTGTAGATCCCAGATCTAGGGCAAAGGATGGATGCTCCCTTTGCATTACAAACACCTTTGTATCAAGAAAAAAACCCCAAAAACAGAGAAGAGACTTCTAGTTCCCAAATGGAAACAGTGGATGAGCAAGCAGACCAAAGGAAATGGAGAAAAATGAATCATGTATATGAACAGGAAGAACAAAGTGAGGCAGAAGGAACAGAGTTAGAACCACAGTCAGAACCATGGCCAGACACAACAAATCCAAAAGGGAAAGAGGCAGTGGAAACAAATGAACCCACCACCTCTAACACACAGTTGATAGAAAGACAGAAGTCAACAAAGGTTTCTTCCTTTGTCAGACCAGTTGACAAAGAAGAAACCATTAAGGATAGATATAAGGAGATTAAAATAAGAAATGGAAAATTGAAACCTGAGACATATGATTAGTATTTCAAACATTCAGCTCCTAACCAGAGCAGACTAATGTCTCCATTTGATATTGAGGAGGGAAATATGCAAATGTCATATATGCATCCAACAATGCCACAACCCAAATCTGTAGTAGATTATAAGAAGGCCACATTTGAAGTATTGGCAAAGGACATCCATCTTGTGGACCAAATAGAATTTCATAAACAAGCTGGAGAAATGATATACTCCACCTTGACTGGTAAGGCCATGGATGCATACAGATTACAGGAGTCCTTGAATAATACTATTGCACAGTTTAAACTCGAAAAGGCCTCCTCTAGTGCTAAAGACACAAGGATCAAATCCTTAGAAGACCTAATCATTGAGCTGGGCCATGATCCGAAGGACATAAAGGCTACTGAGCAGTTGATAAAAAAGAAGAATGAAGACATTGCAGCCCTGAAAAAACAACTCAAACTGCCTCAGTCACAGCACCCTCAAACAAAACAAGTCCTAGAGAGCCAAACTACCCAGGAGGAAATGCTTGACTTAGTGTTGCAATTAAACACCCAGATGAAAGAAATGGAAAAAGAAATGGACAAATTGACCAAGCAAGCCAGCCTCTAGGAAAATGTAGCCACAGTCATCCCAACTGTCACCACAGCAGTACCATCTACATTGGCTAAGAAATTAGCTCCTACAGCTCCATTAGCCACTGCATTGCCTGCAACAACATCATCTACTTCAGCAAAAGGGTCGACCGCAATAGACTCTACAAGAGAAGAAGCCAATAGGTTGCTAAGGCAATGAAGGAGATGTCCCTCAAAGCTATAAAAAGCAGGAAACTAGAAGAGAAATTAAACATTCTGGAGACAGACTATAAACTTGCTCAAATTATGAATAAGGAGGAACAAAAAAATATTACAAGATTAATAGAGAGGATAAAGAAACTAGAGAAAGAAATAACTCTAGGAGAGCTGTTGAGACAAGCATAACAAAAAATGTGGCCAATATCATTGACTCTGACAATGATATTTGGCCATCCATTTAGGTAATTTTTTAGCAGATTGATCTTGTTAAAGAGGCCACGGAGGCAGTTCAAAAGGTCAAAACAAAGCTGGAAGGGATGCCAGAAGAGGCAACCAGGATAATCGACTTTTTGAATTCCAAAAACAAATATGAACTGGAAGAAATGAATATTAGTGACAGGACAGGGACAATCCTAGAAGTGAGAAGAGTCCTTACTAAAAGGAATTTGATGCACAACTTGGAAGACAAGTGTCAGACTATGCAACTTTCTATTGATAGATTTAAATTCAAATTTGACACTTCGATGCAGAAAATTTTACCAAGTCCTTTGGTAATTAATGATAAATTGATGACACAAGAGGACTATAATAGAAAGCTTAGGGAAGTGGCTAAAACTCAAGTCAACAATGAAGTTATCTACAACACAACAAAATAGGGGATTCCCTCTGGTAAAGTCCTTTACCAAGCTTTGGAAAACTTGTTTTACCTCCAGCATGAGGTAAAACACTTTTTTGTAAATCAACCCATATTTGTTAACTACACAGACACTGATGAGGTCTTCAGAAAGTTGAAGAACATTTAGATACCAACTGAAAAGAGATGGGAAGAGCTCACTGACTTACTTTAACTCAAAGTAAGTCTAGCAATTAACATAGTTGGTAAAAACAGAAGGGTAAAAGTAAATGGGCAATTGTCCCAGTGAAAGAGTATCCGAGTCAAAGAGTATCAGTAAAAGAAGATAATAAAAAGAGTATCAGATGACAGCTAAAGGATCAATCAACTCAGAAATAATAGTGCCAGGAAGAAATCAGCTAGAAAGGTGGCATTACCTTTTTAGAATTAGATATTTTTTCCCTAAAATAAATCCCAAGTTAGTTTGGGATATTTTGTAAATAATTATGTATAAATACTTCATAATTCCACGTATGTAGGTCGGATTTTACTAGACATTTCTATAGAATTTTTTATTATAAGACCCAGAGGGTTATTGTATCATTTGTTGAGCTAGCAAGATGGATCGATAAATAAAGATCAAATATTTCAAAGGATTTATGTGTTGAGTGAACTTCAAAGAAGTATTCTCATGTGTCTTTGTTATTTTTCTCAATTTATTCATAATCTTTAATGTTTTTCTGAATCTAAATGTTATAACTAGAGTAATACATCAGAATTTGTTTAATTACACTTTGTCTTAATAGTTATACACTTAAATGTTTTCTATTGATATCTAAGTTAAGGAATTCTTAATTGATCCTTGGTTTAGATTGATTTCTCGAATATCCAGGTTAAAGGATCCTTAATTTCCCTTTAATCCCGATTACCCCTTCATTCCTCTTTCATTATCAGTCTGAGAACCCTTAATTTCTCTCTCACCCCTAGTGAAACCCTTTCACCCCTCTATCTCAAATATCTAGAAACGCTATGTTATCTTTCCCTTTGAACATTCCCTTTAGTGAGTTAATCCAGTTTTTCTTCCTTATCGTTTGACTCCATAACCCAATGGTCTAAAAGACATCAGTCTATCCATCTGTTTAAGTAATCCCACCACCCAATCTCAAATACAAATCAAAATCCCAAGAACAACCATAACTAGCCTAAAATCAAAACAAACAAAGTTAAATCATACACAGAGAGCCCTCTCTAAGTCTAGGTTTGCTAGAACCTATGCTCCAAAGTTGGTTAGTGGTTACCTCGGAAATTTCTTTCTTCTGAACAACTTCTAGAGAAAATCATTAAGTGATAACACCATGTGCAATTGAAAAACTTATGCCTTGAGATGCAGAGTCTGAAACAGGACAGGACAACCCAACCAGAAGTGCACAAAGAGGTGTGGTGCATAAAATGCAAGGGTCAGGGTCATGATAAGGACCACTGCCTTGTGTTCGTGAATTACCTCGCGGGAGAAGGACTGATGCCGCTAAGGCTGAAACCTCAAGCAGGACCTAGTGCGACACCTGCTTTATGGTGCGCAATTTGTCAAATAGGAGGAAAACATGCTACAAACAATTACCATTTGTTACAAAAGTACACGCAGAATTCACAACATTTGTTCTATAATTTTTGTAGATCGGTTGGACACGATGAGCGCACTTGCAGAAGCTATGAGCTAATGATGGATAGAACTCCCACCTACAGAGTTGAGGTCGAATCGCGGCCCCTAAACCCGAATGCAGGAGTGGCATGAACCAAATTTCAGGGGCATGGACGAGGCCGAGGTGGAGGACAACCTGGAAGAGGTCACAGACAGCTGATAGGCCACAATTGTGGAGGGCCAGGACATTATGCCCCTGATTGTACGAACCCAACGTGTCCATCATGTCTGTATTGTACCTTGTTTGATCATGAGACAGAGGATTTTCCTATGTTGATAGCTAGGATACGCGACAAGGGAGCACTACCACCTCCCCCAACTCATAACCTACAGATAATGAGGTCTAAGCCACGCGAGGAAGATCCAAATGTGAACATTGTGCTCCGAAGTGGGATCACGATGGGGGATGATAAAGGTAGACAACCCGGAGATAGTACTTGGGTTCACAAGGCTCTGATGAAAGAAGCAGAGTTTGATTTGGAGTGCGCTAAGGAAACCTTCATGGAAGCTAAGCAGAGCTTCGCTGATGCCTCCACTTCAGGAAGCAAAGATAGATCAGAGCCGGAAATGGGCCCATCTATGCTTATGACATTCTTAGAAACATGAATGAAGCTACTACACGACAATAAGGCTATAAAAGGATTGCAGGAACTCATTAATAGATGCACAAGGACTGCACCAGGAGAACCGCACATAGTCCGGAAGATTGGAAAACACAAGACTAAGACAAGGACAGAAATGAGGCTAACCGTGCAGATTGGAGAATATGAGATGGACCAATTAATTCTAGATTTAGGATCGGATGCAAACGTTCTATCGAAGTAGACATGGGAGTGCATGGGGAGGCCTACACTGCAATGATCTCCTATTCAGCTACGAATGGCGAACCAACAAAAGACAATACCCATGGGACAATTACAGGGAATCACCTTGGATATTGAGTGAGCAAGCACACTAGCAGACTTTGAAGTGATAGAGATTGTCGATGACAACAATCCCTACCTCGCACTCTTAGGAATTGATTGGGCAATTGACATGAATGGGGTGATTAATCTGAAGAAGCACAAGATGATTTTTGAGAAGAAGTCTCTGCGCGTAGTTATACCCTTGGACCCTGCGGAAGGATCACGTTATACAGAGCCAGTGCACGACTATGAAAGCGATGACTATTTGCACTACATCTACAAGATAACTGCGCAAGAGTAAGACTAAGTAAATCCCACTGCGGATGGACGAATTTCATGGGAGCGCGAAAGCTCCTACACTTCAGATTCGGATGAGGAGATAGAGCGATGGCAGAATCGGTTACACGAGGTAACCACGTGGAACTGTAATATGATGACAATATCGATGTGCTACGTATCAACATAAATGAGGGATCTACCTAGGTATGATGGCTTAGGTGAGGTAGATGCTTTATTAGACATATTCAAAAGGGAGGTACCGGAAAAGAAACGTTTCCAGGCGTTGAATTGGGTACTATGCACTATGCCCTCAAGGTGGTGGGGTACGCACAAAGGGATCTTTGAGGACTAACGTGAATGCATAAGAATGATGTGCAAGTAGTTTGGGAAGCCTAGAGTGCGATTGACAAATAAATGAAATGGGCAGGATAAATGGCACGCACATTTAGCTAGGTGGATTTCAACATATGGTAAACAACCTTCACGGAAACACATGAACTGCATGTTGGGAAATACGGTCAATGAGCATGTTTTGGGGGGGGGCGGGGATGCGCGAAAGATTCCTCAAGTTAGAACAATAAACTATGGAGAGAACGAGCATGCAGAAGGTTATCCATGCAGAATCATTAACAAGGTGTGCAGAGAACTGAACAAGGTATATAATGCACAACGAAGTGATTGGGACCTGTGCGTACCGGCAGCTTTATGGGCCTATAGGGCGATGTGCAAGAAACTAACGGGAAAGGTGCCTTCTAGGCTGGCCTATGGAGTGAATGTTGTAATATTGATGGAGTATATCATACCTAGTACTCTCATAGTAGCACCCATGGATATGATAGATCGTGGAGCCTTGGAAGAAGGGATTGCGCAGTTGGAAGAACTCAAAGAAGAACGCTTGGGACCTAATGAGGACATTCAGGAGGGTGATCTTAGGCTCCAAGCACTCATGAATGAAAGAGTTCGATTGAGTGAGAAAAGTGCCACGGTGGAAGAAGAAGTCAAGAAGCACAAGGAAGGAATAAATAAGGACTTTCTTGATAAGAAAACTATGGTGATAAAACAGGATGCACATGATTACATTGACAAATTTGGGGACTACCGCCGAGATTTGATCAGTGTGATGCCTTGGATCAGGCTATATATTACTAAAGGGATCACTGATGGTGGCGTGATGCAGATGATAAAGTGTGCAATGCAAATAGTAAAGTTAAAAGGTGGACTTTCCCCAGGAAAAGTGATTGATGGTCAGTTGAAGCTGTATACAGGTGGCCCGACCACCTAACTAGCCGTGGGAGCACAATCTTAGTGCTCCAAGTAAATGAAAGGAGGCACGTGACTATAAACAAATAAAGGGAATGCAAGAGAAAATACAAGGAAGAAGTTCAGATACAACAGTCTCTGAACAGCTCATGCAAGAGATACAGCAGGCGGCTGCTCACTGCGCTGCTTAACTTGTAGCAGTTCGAACAAAGTTGGGAGTTCTTCGAGCGAAGATCTTTGCTGATAGAGTGACTCGAGGGTGAGTCACGATGTTTGTGTTGGGGGCCTGTTGGGCGTGGGATCCCCCAAGGTAAGTTTTGGGGCTTAAAGCCTAGATTTTGACCAAATCCGATGTAAAGACTCCGTGTTTTGTGGGCACGGAGCACGAAGATTGTAAATGAGTCATACGGTTGTCTGCCCTCATTTTTTTAATGTAATGTTGGCTTTGGAAATCTACCCATGGTTCACAGACCATGGGATTGTATAAATAGAGCGAGGCTCTAAGTTGAAAGGAGGGGAATGAATGTCATGAATGAAGGATGAAGAATTGAGTCTTATCTAAGTGTAGAGTCAAGTCCTTGGGTCGTAGAGTAGGAGAAGGCTCTGCAACTAAGTGCAGAGAGGCCTAGTAGTTCGCAGCTGAGTGCACAGACCCCTACAGTTGAGTGTGCAGGGCGAGTCAAGTCTATAACCTTTGGAGAAGTAATAAAGAGAATTTTTACATCATTTTTGTGTATCCTTTTCCTATTTTGTGCATTGAATGTATTGGATATAAATTGCATTTAT
>APFE030807182.1:0-19774 GCA_000404065.3 Pinus taeda | reverse complement strand
TCCCCAGTGGAGTCGCCATTTTGTTATACAGAAATAGTGTCCACACGGATGCTGCTATTCCCACTAAGATGGGTGGCTATCTTAGAAACAAACAATCAAAGTCTACTATTGATTCCTTTTATGAAAATAGATGAGAGGAGAACCAAGAGGGCCAACCTAAGTCTTGCGCTCGATTCCCTCTCCTTCTTGATAGATTTTTGCTGCTCGATCTTTGTCTGTTTAGCTTCAAAAGGACCTGTAGAATCATAGCAACATAGTACTATGTAAGAAACAAGGATCTAAATTCATAAATAATGCAGGATCAGAAGTACATTAACCGTATACAAGCATATATAAACAAGTACACCAGGATATGGAAGGAAACAAGAATAAGTTTATTCAGATAAAAAGTAGCAAGAGGATTACAACCATGAGTAGCTCTGACCCAGCATCATCCTCCAGCTAAGAATCCCTTCTTTCATCTCAAGCGAAGGAAAATCACCCAACATTGTGAATGTACACTAGAATAACAACAACACTTCTCTATAAGTTACAAAATTCCAGCCTCTGGATATCTGTGATGAGGGATACATATATAGATGATTACAGAGAGGTGAGTCATATTTTGGGATCTTGATTAGTGTCTTCTCTATGATAGTCCCTGCTTCCACTTGGAGAATGAAGATCTCTTACTCATCCCTGGTCGAAAATGGAGTGTCAAGTGTCAAAGGGGAAGCTTATGGAGGATTCCATGATCTTCCACCTTGCATTTTGGTCCCTACCATTTGTCCATTGCCGACCATCACACCCTACAGAGGAGCAAAATAGTATGCATCGCACCCTGTACATTGGGAAGGTGATATGCATCGCACCCTCTACATGGAGCTTTCAGTATGGTCCAGTTTTGACCATTTATGAGCAGTTTTCAGTGGAGAACTTCTGGGAGATGATGTAATCAGTTGACCTTGTTCCTTTAGGCAGTGAAGCAACCCTTTTAGGGACTTAAGAGCCCTCAGTTTATGGACATTTGTGATTGGGGTTGAAGTTCCCAAATATGTCTATAACAGGTGGACATGACAGAAACCTAGGGGGCATGCACCTTAGTCTGTTTCGGCAGGAAAACCTTGGGTATAGAGTAGGTTTCTGCGGAGGAATATGACTAGTCTGACACACCCGTCCTAATAGGAAAATGGGATTAGGTTGGAATAAGATTCCCTCATCAAAGTTATGTGAGTGGAGGTAACTGCGCCACTCACCTTTGTCTATTTCGGTAAACATCGCCAAGGAGGCATTTTGTCTGCAACGTGGATGGAACTTTCATGGTAACTTGTGAATTTTTCACTGTACCTGGGGGCATGCAAACGTTTCCGCATGCAAGCGAAGAGGGACCATTCATTTTTTAAATTTGTAGGTCCTCTAACCCTTTAAACTCGTAAGGCTGGTCATCTCCTAGCTTGCATAAAGAAAGGATCCAGGGCAAAGCTTACAAAAGGTGCAAGTCCCATAAAAAATGGCATCTTAGATGAGACATCCTTATTATACGACTGGCGAGCAGTGTTATCGCAGGGTCAAGCTAGTTTAAAAATAAACCTGCCACGAGCACTTTTAACGCAAAATTCAAGCTCATTAAAAAATAAACATAAGCAATGAGGAAATGTTTCCCCCAGAGTTTAAGCTCATCAAAAAATGAACCGGTAAGTAACCATTGTGAATGCCTTATCGTCAGATTTTGAGCCTTGTTCGTGTTCTCATCATCACCTCCACTATGTTTTTTAGCCGACCATTCACCTCCATTGGATTGTTTACCCTTTCGAGGAACATCTGAGAAGAGTGATTCTATTAGCCATCCCTGTGACACTGCCGTGATTGGAAAGTTCCAAACCTTACCTGGAATCAGCTGCTACCCAAAATCATCACTCGTTCCTCGAAAAACGAGTCTCCTTTAAGCTCTTTTCAACTGACCCATAAAATATGAAAAGATTGTCGAGCGATTAGCCTCTCCGGCTCGTTAAAGTCATCGAAAGTGCTATCCCTCCTCTAGATTTTCATATTTTTAGACTTGAGGGATTATTACACAAAGAGGTCGAACACTTGTCTTTTTCGGCTCGTTAAAACTATCGAAAATTCATCCCTTTCGTATCATTTTATGCTTTTTCGGACTTAAGGGATTATATGACGAAAAAAAATCTTTGGAGTCTCCTTTTCGTCCCTTTCAAACTCTCTAAAATTGAAAAGGACCGAGTTATCTTTGTCGTTAAACTCGTTAAAACCGAATAGCGACAAACTCGTCGAAATGGACGAGAACGAGTTTCACTGTCGCTAGGCTCGCTAAAATATATCGATAGGTATGCCCAAAGGGTGGATTATAGAACAAGCATATGTTATCCTCCTCAAGCTTGACAAAAATAAAGAGGTACTGGTCAGCAATGACTGGGGAAAATTGCGAAGAAAGCTTGAAAAGACTTTATTGGTAGCAAGTCACTCTTGAACATGACACTTTCCTTCCGCATCCGCGCCGGGTTGGGTTGTTCCATTCACTAGTCATATCACCATTGGTCCATCACACCATCCATATTTGGGGTTAACGCTACCAATCCATCGTCAGTGTCACCGACATGTTCAAGAGAAGTCATTCAGAGAATTCACCTGTGTCTCACCCATTGCAATACATTCACGCTCCATTCCTTTCATAGTCGCCACCCTGAACACTGTATCATCAGACCGCTTTCACCTTCAAAATCATTTGCTTCGTTCCGTGTTGTAGATATGGGATTCATTAAGGCCCTCCTATGACGGGTCACTTCTTGTCGACATCAGCTCATTATCTAAGAAGTTGACCTAGGAACAACCCTTTTAGTACTTTGAAGCTTCCATGCCTCAATGGAAAGTTTCTCACTTTCGATGACAGGTTTACATTAATGGCCTTCGACCGAGAGATTTTGTGTGGTGTTCGACGCCAAGTCCTTTTTCACACCACGCAAATTGTACTATAGTACCTTGAGGGTCATTGTCATAATTGGTGATTCCTCTCGTGCCTGTTAACAGCTTACATCATTGGCTGGTAATCAGGAGATGTCTTTCCATGTTCGACAGTAGAACATTTTTCACATGGATCGACTTGTACTCCGAGTGAAGATTGAACGAGTTTTGAAGACCCCAGATCTAGTTTCATCCATCTGGGCTACGATATATTCAGGAATATAAAGACATCAAATGTACATCATTGCCGAACAGATGATCATCCAAATCAAAGGATGATGAGTCCGAATCATCAGTCTGCCACACAGACGATTGTCTGTCCTATGTACATGAAAATGAATTTATAAATCTAAGCACGGGAATGCCCGCCTCAGCTAGATCATGAAAAAAATGTTGTCAAGATAATGTATTGTATTGTATCTTATTACAGGTCGCCTCCCAGCTCGAAAAAACTTCGGATGCTCATGGTAAAGCATTTCACCCGACATCAAAAGATTAACGACCTCATGCTTTAAGGGGAAACTGTTATAGACATTTTTGGGCACTGCAACCCCAATCATAAATGTCCATAAACTGAGGGCTCCTAAGTCCCTAAAAGTGTCGCTTCACTGCCTAAAGGAATAAGGTCAGCTGATTACATCATCTCCCAGAAGTTCCCCACAAAAAACTGCTCAGAAATGGTCAAAACTGGACCATATTGAATACCCAGTGCAGAGGGTGCGATGCATATCACCTTCCCAATGTAAAGGGTGAGATGTATACTAAAAGGCCCCTCTGTAGGGTGCGATGGTTAACATATATATGCATTTGTATGGTTAACATATATCTGGTCCTGTGTTATTTATGAATATATATCTCTGTTGTTCGATAGTAGTATGTTGTTTTGATTCCACAGGTGCTCTTTGAAGCTGGGCAGAGGAAGAAGAAGTAGCAAAGATCTATCAGGAAGGAGAGGAATCAAGCAAGGGAACCAAACGCAAGACTAAGGTTGGTGCCCTTTGTTCCACTCTTATCTATATTCATAAAGGAAAGCGAAAGTAGACTTTATTTGTTTGCTTCTAAGATAGCTACCAGTCTTAGTGGGAATAGCAGCTCCGAGTGGACACTATTGCCGGTAACAAGGAGATATGTTACAACTATGTAACCATTTCTCCATTAATACACAAATAATATAATTATTTCCAACTTGTATTTATAGACGATGCCCCTTTGTGAGTATTGTATATTCATGAAATAATTTATGCACAGTTTCAAATCAGACATACACAGCATTTCTGCCATAATTTTTGTTATGTCCAACCAATAGCTAGGAACCATCCAGTTAAGCGCATAAAAGCTGTCATTCCCAACACATCGTGTTTAATATAGAAGTGAATTGATAATGTCATTGCCCATGCAGATGAAAATCAGTATCTCTGTTATTGTAGATGCTGCTCTCCTCTTATTTGTGATGACGTTGTTGTTAAATGAAGTCTCCGCCACTTGCAGGCAAATGCATGGGATTATTGATGAAAGAATGAATGTTCATTCTTCCGTTGAAGCAGCAGTGGCAGTAGAAGTTTTAGCTCTATGGAAATCACTTGCAGATGGTCAATCCGAGAACAATCTTCCAAAATCACCACCACTACCTCAAAGCAGTATTTTTGGCTCGTCGTTTGAAGTGGAAAAATCTTGCGGGCCTCATCACGACAAAAATGTTCCATGCCCACCAAGTCTACGAACAGAGAAGTACAGGATGGACGTGAATGACAAGGCAGAGATAACAAGGAATCACCAGACAGAGAAGAACAAATCAACAGATATGCCTGTTTTAATGATTTAATTCTATTATAAAACCTAGGGCACTAGTATATACTATATACTATATATTGTGATCTTTTGCATGTTCTAGTTCATCCTAGGATATATTTTGATCTTTGTAGTATTTTCTTTCATGTTCCGATACATCTGTTACCTATTTCGCAAAAAAATATAATTTTATTTCCTTTTGATTATAATGGATTATTTTTGCAATGTCCAGATACTTGTAAACTTCCTAATCAATGCTTGATCCATGAAGGCTAGGGTTGTCGGCTAAAAACCTGTAGGTAAAGCCAAACTAGGGCCTGCAAGGGCGTTCATTCCTCCAGGGGAGGGGGGAGCCACTTTCGAGCTTGTCACCATCGAAGACTCTCATCTAGGGTTTTGCGAAATTCCTTAATCACACTTTTTGGTTAAGTTTTAACTCTATTCATTATACTATTAAAAATGCTACAAAAGTTTATCTTTGACAGCATTTTCTACTTACACATTATATGCAAGATTGTTATGAACATAACTTATATGGAGAGAAAGGAGCTAATAACTCTATTTAATATAAATTACAAATGCTACAAAAGTTTATATCTTTAACCCTATCACTTTCGATTTACACATTGTATGTAAAGACAAGTTCAATATGAAATCCCTATAAAGAGGTAAAGAAGAAAGATTGTTATGAACATACTTTATATGGAGTAAAGGGAATTAATAACTCTATTCATTATACAATTACAAATGCTACAAAAGTTTTATATTTTACTGCACATTATATGCCAAGACAAGTTCTTTCATAGTTTTCCACTTTGTCCCTATATGATAAGAGTTTGTTGTTTATGATTTTGGCTAATAATGATACTATTATTTACACTAATTGCTTGCTTAGGAGTGTTTTGGAGATGGTATATCATAAAATCTTAAGCCAAATTAAGGAAAAAGGGTGTTTATAATGATGGACAACATAAACCCAAAAGCAAAGGTGTGTTTATAAATATTACGAGGAAGTGTGTAGAGTATAAAAACATACGTGAGTGGATGAACAAATTACGAGATAAAGTGCTTTATGTACAAACCTTTTACCGACAAGAGAAATGCATTGATAAATAGTATTTAAAATCTGAATTGGGTAAAGCTTAGACTATCTCGCCTTATTCTTTTGTTAATAACATGATACTTTGACTCACTAAACTATTCATTCTTATTTTGGTAATGCATGAAAAATATTGGGGAAGGTTTTCCCTTCGTTTTTCATAATCATGAACAGAGGGTACTGACGGGAGACGTCCTTTTCGTTCGTACACTTGCCGCAGTGGGAAATGTTTAGGTTCTATTTTATAAATAGAAAAATCAAAAGAGGCATCCTTTGGACTGTGACTTATAATGAAAAATATTGGGGAAGGTTTTCCCTTCGTTTTTCATAATCATGAACAGAGAGTTCTGACGGGTTTGAGTAAACGGTTACAAAAACTTCAATCATTCGCAATGGGTGGATCTCCTCACAAGTAACCTAAGCTTTTAGACGTATACTGACGAATCTGTGTGCAGTTCCGCGAACCTTCATATTTCTCAATCTTGTAAAATTCATTCGCAATGGGTGGATCTCCTCACAAGTAACCTAAGCTTTTAGACGTATACTGACGAATCTGTGTGCAGTTCCGCGAACCTTCATATTTCTCAATCTTGTAAAATTCTGTTTAAATTATTATGTTTAAATTTATATTATTATGTTTAAATTTGAGAAGAAATTATTGTTTTATAAAAATTGAATGAAAAGTAAAATTAGGATATTTTTAATTTAGAAAGTTAAAAGTGTTTCTTTATTTTGATCTATGTTAAAAAATTAGCATTGGTAAAATAAGAACAAATTGTTATGAGGTTAAAAGTTAAACATGGTATTGAAGTATGGATATTTGGTAAAATAAAAACAAATTGTTATGAGGTTTAAAGTGAAACATGATATTGAACTATAGATGTTTTATGTCATTATCCTTTCAAATATAGTTTCTTAACTTTGGTATGATATATCACATATAGTTTAAGTGAACGCTAATCATGATTATGATTATCAAGGATGAGTTCAACTCTTTTATTTAAAGAGGAAGATAAATAAAAATAAAGCAAAAATGCACAAGATTAAAGAAAAACCATCATTTCAATGTTGATTCTTTTGGGTATTCATAAATTTATTTTTGTATATATTTATGCCAAAAGACCTACCTATTTTGGAGTGGGAGGTAAAAAAGTTATTGTTTCTTCAATAATAAACGATAGATGGACGACTCACAATTAAAAATATCAAATATGTTTTTTTTAAAACTAAAAATAAAGGAAGGAGATCAAATTAGAAACATAGTAAAAATAAAGGAAGGAGATCAAATTAGAAACATAGTGTTGATGATTATTTCTATAATTTTTTTATTTTCTATTTTTAATATGATTTTAAAAATTTTGGTTGTGACAAGTCTTTAGATAGTTTCTAGTAATAAACTATATATACATGTGTGGTATTCCATATTTAAAATGTCAATCATTTATTCTCTAAAACCACTACAAAAGATCCGCCATTAGTGCCAGAAAAAGCGACATAATTGAGTGCTTTTTAGGATGTGAATTGGCTTCAATTGGAGTCCAGAAACCCCGCGTTGATTATGGGTGTCAGTGATGCGAGAGAGTTGAAGTATTGGGAATATCAATAAATTTACAGTCCTGGGCGATGACATAAAAGGGTTTGTCGGCGTTAAAACACTCTACTGAGATTCGAACACTACACCTGTTTATCCTAGTTTACAGATACAGATGTTGAGCTTTGGAAAGCACAACTTGAGTGTGGACACGTGGAAACAAAGCCGCGAATAATGCGTGGCTTATCGGTGATGCTGTGTGCAGCTTCATTAATTTTTAAGCGCGCAATGCAGTGAGATATTGCATGTTTGGGAATAGGAGGAATTTCGCTCTAAGTTAAAAGAGGTTAGCAGGACATTAATGTGAGTCATATCGTGCTTTGACGCCAAATTTTGCTCCGAAATCGTTGATCTTAGTATGACTTTCGTGATAGAAAATTACAGGTAAACTGCGATTTACATTTGAAGCGGTCTCTAGTTTGTGCTGTTGTGACTGGTGTTCCATCTCCTGCTCGTGGAAATAAAGATTGTCATGAGTTCCAACGCTCCCGTCGACCCGAGGAGATTTTCATCGAGACGATCTCCTTCGTGTGAGAATTACGAGCGATTGGACCACAGCTATGACGAAGGCGAAACGCAGAATGATGTTTTTTATATCCCGCACAAGAAAGCTACACCCCAGCGCCTCAGGAAATGGCGAGTAAGTCTTTGTCTTTCTTTCCTTGAATGTTGAATAGAAATCTTTATTCATCTTCTTTTTTTTGGCGATTTTGTTGCCCCTATGGTTAGCATAGTTTACGATATTTTTTTCTTGAAGAAGAAAATGTACAGTCATGTTAAATCTAGCTGCAGCATACTGTAGAATAGAAACAAATGCAGATTTGAGCCGAGACTGGTTTTGAATTTGAGTCAGTGAATTTTAGGGCTCAAATGTGTTGTAGCTACCCCCCGTCTCAACACTGATATATTCTTTCAATTTTAGGGCTCAAATGTTTTGTAGCTACCCCCCGTCTCAACACTGATATATTCTTTCAGACTTACAACTTTAGGGGACGTTGACACAGCAATGGCTATTGAAATCACATGGAAAATCGACGGCATTCATTTCCATTTTTAGGTGTTTCGTTAAAAGAACCGAGGACGAGCGCCAGATCATAAGTGGAAAGAGGCTTTAGTTGAAAACAATTTTTTTTGCTAACTCAAAGCATATTTGTTTTAGGAATGTGATCTCTACTTCTATGTCTTATGCTAAAAATTTAGAGATCGACCTTATTAGGTTAGCTAGGCATATAATAATATTAAATATCTTTTCCCTTATGTTTATAGAAGTTATGTGGGAGGTATTTAAGTTGTATTATAATAATAAGACTATTATCCGATCTTTTCGGCGATATCCGATTCAGGGCTTAAAAGTCGTCGTTCCTGACACATCGTTTTTAACACGACTAAACTGATAATATCATTGACCGTGCAGATGAACATCGGTATGTCGGTTATTCTAAAGGCTGCTCTTCTCTTATTTGTGATGACGTTGTCGTTAAAGGAAGTCTCCGTCACCTGCACGCCAATGCATGGGATTACTCATAAAAGTTCTTCCGTTGAACCGGCAGTAGAAGGTTTAGCTCCACGGGAATCACTTGCAGCCGGTCAACCCGAGAACAATCTTCCAAAACCACCACCACCGCCTCATCGGTCGAAGCTGGGTTAGCGGGAAAATCTTGCGGGCCTCGACAAAAATGTTCCATCTCCACCTACAAGTCTACGAGCACAGAAATACAAGATGGACGTGCATGGCAAGGCAGAGATAATAATAATAATGCTATTTTAGTTATATTATAATAATGCTATTTTAATTATTACGCTGAATAGCTCAAAAATTAAATATTTTTGTAATTTTTGCTTATTAATAAAATGAAATATATACCAGATTTTGTATATTAAATTTTCAAAGTTGGAGGTTATATATTTTAGCTTGATTTTACGGTAAAGTGAGTTATTTTTTTATGTTAAAAAACAATTAGGATGAATTTTATTACAAACAACATTGGTCTTCAGAATGAATATTATTAGAAAGTTTGAAGTACATATTGTTGATGTGATTTATACTAAAAATTATAAAAGTTTTGAGTGATAAGTTTATATTATTATGTTTAAATTCGAAAGGAAATTATTGTTTTATAAAAATTGAATGAAAAGCAAAATCAGGATATTTTTAATTTAGAAAGTTAAAAGTGTTTCTTTATTTTGATTTATGTTAAAAAATTAGTATTGGTAAAATACGAACAAATTGTTATGCGGGTAAAAGTTAAATATGGTATTGAAGTAGGGATACTTGGTAAAATAAAAACAAATTCTTATGAGGTTGAAAGTGAAACATGATATTGAACTATGGATGTTTTATGTCATTATCCTTTCAAATATAGTTTCTTAACTTTGGTATGATATATCACATTATAGTTTAAGTGAATGCTAATCATGATTATCAAGGATGAGTTCAACTCTTTTATTTAATGACGAAGATAAATAAAAATAAAGCAAAAATGCACAAGATTAAAGAAAAACCATCATTTCAATGTTGATTCTTTTGGGTATTCATAAATTTATTTTTGTATATATTTATGCCAAAAGACCTACCTATTTTGGAGTGGGAGGTAAAAAAGTTATTGTTTCTTCAATAATAAATGATACATGGACGACTCACAATTACAAATATCAAATATGTTTTTTTTAAAACTAAAAATAAAGGAAGGAGATCAAATTAGAAACATAGTGTTGATGATTATTTCTATAATTTTTTTATTTTCTACTTTTAATATGATTTTAAAATTTTTTGGTTGTGACAAGTCTTTAGATAGTTTCTAGTAATAAACTATATATACATGTGTGGTATTCCATATTTAAAATGTCAATCATTTATTCTCTAAAAACACTACAAAAGATCCGCCATTAGTGCCAGAAACAACGACATAATTGAGTGCTTTTTAGCATGTGAATTGGCTTCAATTGGAGTCAAGAAACCCAGCGTAAACTTGAATCTTTATCTAGGCAACTTGAATAGAACTAGAATCTTCACATGGGCAGTGTGAATAGTTTGAATAGTGCGGGAAACATTTTTTTCTATTCTTGAATCCATTGTTGTGTCCATTTGTACTTGTAGTTTTGTTCCCAATTATGCTTCTTGTTTTGTTTCTGGTATGGCATGGAAAATCTACTATTTGATGGCTTCCTAATTAACTCTAAGTTTCCTAATTAACACCAAGTTATACTTTGATTATAACATCTTTTGTTGCATCAAGTTTTTCTTCTAGATTTGATTCCATTATGGCATCTCCTTTAGCTTCTAATATGGCTTCCATTGTAGTGTCTTTTATTTCTTTTAATATTTCTTCTTGGTTTTCTACCTGAAGGGCTTCTTTGTGTGTTTCTTTAGGAAGGTCAAGTTTGGCTTCTAATATTGTGTCCATTATTACATCTTTGTTTGTTACTTTAATCGGTTATGCTTTTTCTTCATAGCTAATGAAAAGTTTGGCTACTAGTATTGCTTAAGTTATTACTTCTTGATTTTCTACCTAAATGACTTATTTATTTTGCTTCTCACGGAATGCCAAGTGTGTCTTTTGATATTGCTTTCAATATTACTTCTTTATTTGCTACCTAAATTTCTTTAGTCTTTTCTTTTGAGGTTAAGCCATGTTTGGCTACTAGTATTGCTTCCGTTATTACTTCTTTGTTTACTACCTAATTGCCTCTTTTTTTCCTTCTCAGGTAATGTCAAGTTTTGCTTCCCAGATTGCTTCTAGTGTGCTTCTAGTTTAACATCCATTGTTGCTTCTTTTCTTTCTTCTAGAATTGGTTCCATGTTAGCCTTGTTATTTCCTTCCTTTTAGTTGGAGGGTTTTCTTCATGTTTAGTGCATGGGTTTGCTTCTCTTTTAGGATCAAGGTTTGCTTCCTTTTAGTGTTGGGATTTTCTTCTTAATTAGCCTCCAATTGTTCTTCTTGTTAAGCAACCATTTTAGCTTCCCATTCAAAGCCAATAATAGCTCCAGGTATGGCTCCCAATGTAACACCTAATTTTACTTTCATTTTAGCACCACATTATACTTTCATTTTAAGAACTCATGATTCTTCTTTTATAGCTACCATTTATTATTTATTATTTACAATTAAATTAGTTTAGTATATCATGCCTATTAAGCATGTTTTATGATTATAAAGTAAGTCATATTGCATTTTAAATATTTTATAACATACAATTTATAAATATTTTTTAGAGAAATGGACATGCATATAAACCAACAACATTTTTCTTAACTATAACTGACATTTTTATATTGTTAATAAACAAAATAGTTGGTTGTGACTAGCTACACATAATGTAGGCTCAGATTCACATCATAGAGATTTCCATAGCATAGCCCTTTTAGGTTTCTTATAGTTACAAACCACACCACAACATTGGCATGAAATAGAAATATATTTTTTAAACTATAACCAATATTCTTATCTTATTAATAAAAGAAAATGTTGGTCTGTAACTAGCTACACATAATGCAGCCCGATATAATATATGTAAAAATGATACATGTCAAAATGATATAACTCAATATGGTAGTGTAGGTGAAAATTATACATAAGATAATAAATATTAAAGGAGAAATCACAACGATTTATCAACGATGATCAATAGTAGAGTCTATATGATAAATCTCACTAGCTATGATAAATTTCACTAGCTACTAACAACTTATTTATCATCATCATCATCATCATCATGTCTATCATGATCATCACCATCATAATCATCAATAATGTCATCATCTTCGTTGTCTACCTTGGCGTCCTCTCGATCAACCTCATCATCATTATCTCGAATGTTTGAACCATACCAATCATAATCTAGAATGATCTCAAGATCAACTAAATCTTCTGGAAGACTAGTGTTCTACAAAAAAAACATTCAAAATGAAAAGTTAATTATTTAATCTATTATCTAATATATATTTGTTATATTTCCAATATTACAACATATGAAGCGAAACCATATTCTTATTGTATCATGTCAAAGTTAAAATATATACCATAATAAAATTTCATTTCAGCTACAACTAATATGTCATTACAATGATGTAAGACATGCAAAAAATCTAATTAAATTTAGTAAATCATGGAGGAGGATAGAGGATCGAAATCTAGCCACTAATTTCCAGAGGAATGAGCAAGTGTAGCAACAAGAATGGGACAAGTGTCAATGATAGACATATAAATTTGCTGTAAAGCAACAATGCTTACAAGGATTCTTTTTCTGAGCATATCGCTATAACTGGGGGGATGTAGCACTACCCTCCTAGGCTATTTTAAGAGCTCTCAAGTGACTACGTTCCCTAACCACCCCTACAAATATTGTACCAAAGGCTTGAAGACAAGCAAAATAAGGAAAAAGGCTACCAAATGCATGGGGATAGAAGGAGGACCATGCGGCTCAAGGATGAGAAACATTTTTGTGTTGGGCGCCTGCTGGTCTCAATTCTTTTTTCTATTAATTTTTTCTTAAACGATTAGGGTTCCCTATTGATTATAAATGTAATTTGGAAAAATTATTACACAATTTCCCTAACCTTATAACTATTTTATATGCATTCTCAAATTAGATCACATGATAATAATCAGATTATCATTATGATCTTATCATTTTAATACGAAATTATAAAGCGATGTGCTTTCTATGCGCGAAGATAGACATATAGAAACAAATCAAGAATGATAGAGAGGGAGAGCACTGAAATTGTAAATCTGTATGTATCGTTAATTCTCAATCATTCATGGCACCATACCTTTCTATTTACTAGCTTGTGTGTTGTGTAGTGTACTAGCCCCGGCTAGGAAGATACGACTGTCCTTCTTAGCAGGGTTCATTGGCTAGGAAAGTATGTGTATTGTTTATTTATTTCCTCTCAGTTATAATTAATATGTGATTGTTGTTAGCATTATTATTATACTTTTTGATGCTTTAGTGATTACAAAATCCTAATCTCTATATTGAGTGACAACATATGTCTTGCACCGATCCCTTTGTTAGTGTGACAATTATTTAATTTCCATTATAGTTTGATGGTGTGTTAATTTCATTTGAATGTGTGTTAACAAAGTGGTTTTATTATGTATTACGTGTTCATTTCTTGAGAGCGTGAGCAAGGTTTGAAAGTGTAACAACGAGAGTGTTCACTTGTTGAGAGTGTGATTACAATGATTGAGCTTGAGATTCATTAGAGCTAGTCATGATTTTCCCTTGCATATATTTTGCATAATATTCTTGCAATAACAAAACCTACCTAGATTGA
Source organism: Pinus taeda (assembly GCA_000404065.3). Classification (NCBI taxonomy): domain Eukaryota; kingdom Viridiplantae; phylum Streptophyta; class Pinopsida; order Pinales; family Pinaceae; genus Pinus; species Pinus taeda. The sequence continues at coordinate 6,058 of APFE030807182.1, read as the reverse complement.
CAATTAATGTGAAGACTTTGAATTATTTCTTTGAATTATAAGGACAAGTGTTCTACACAAGGACAAGCTAAGGAAGAACATATACACAAATTTCACATAATTAAATTTGAAGTAAAACTGGGAATTTCATATGATATTTGAAGCAGACTATTTAAGGGTCAAAGTAAACATATAATAAGTCAAAAGTGTATAAAATAATTAAATAAATAACCTACAATTTGAACCAATTATATTTCCCAATAAATGATGTCTAGGTGTCAATTTTAGTGAAGCAATGCAATTTTAGCTTACTTCACAAAAATTCATGCCCAACTTCATTTCAAGGAACAATTGAATGATTCAATTTCGGGAGTACTTTTCTAATCATAATTAATGTTGATTTTGCACATAGAAATTTTTGTTGTGCTAAAAAAATATGCCAAATTCGATCGATTTCGTAGGGTTAATGTCAAAGTTTGTGTGCCTCAAATAAATCATACTAGGAAAAATACTTAATTAACCATGAGATAATGATCATTCCAATCTAGATATAAAATCATTTTATGCAACATGCCATAGTCATTTTCATTAAGGAAATGTTATACACTGAAATCCAATTTTGTTCGATTAGTAATTGGTCATATGAGCCAATGATCACAGTCAGAACAAATATGCACTCCCAGGCCAAACCAATTACACTCTTGGTAAAAAAAATCAAAATGGGACATGATTGGACAATTCCTAACCTTAGGATATAGCCTTGCAAAATGTCTTACAAATACCCTACATAACTATGTTTCCCACTTATACACAAGTTTCACAAAGAAATGTAATTTTAGCTTACTTCACAAAAATGCATGCCCATCCTTCATTTCAAGGCAAAATTGAATGATTCAACTTCGAGAGTACTTTTCTACTCATAATTAATGTTAATTTTGGACATACAATTTTTTGTTGTGCTAAAAAAATATGCCAAGTTGGATCGATTTTGTAGGGTTAAAGTCAAGGTTTGTGTGCCTCAAATAAATGCATACTAGGACATATACTTCATCAACCATGAGATAAATATCCTTCCAATCTAAATATAAAATCATTTTATGCAACATGCCATAGTCATTTTGATTAAGGAAATGCTATACACTGAAATCCAATTTTGTTCAAGTAACAATTGATCATATGTGACAATGATCACAGCCAGAACGAATATGCACTCCTAGGCCAAACCAATTACACTCTTGGTAACAAAAATCAAAATGGGACATGATTGGACAATTACTAACCCTGGGATATAACCTTGCAACACGTCTTACAAATACCCTACATAACTATGTTTCCAACTTATACACAAGTTTCACATAATCTACAATTTTAATCGACCCTATTGGCCAATAAATGAATCCTGGTCATGCCTTTTAGTTAAGACAAATAATTTGGCTTGCTTCACAAATATGGAGGCCCAACCTTCATTTCAAGGCTATTATTTTTTCCTACGAGGATATTTTCTCTTGAATTTGAAAGGCATGGTCTTATTGTCGACCAAGTACATTTTGTTCCTACAGAAGAAATGGTTTATTTTTAAGCTAGAGAGGACTTTAGGTCCATTTATTGTAAACAATGGAAAATACCTTACACAGTTGGAAGTGATGATGGAGTTTGTCTTTGATAAAGGAGAAAAGTTGTAATATTAACCCCATTGTATGATTTCTCATAAAAAGGTGGAAATTAGTTTTTCACCTTATATTACATTCTAGTTTTACATCGCCCATCTTGGACACACATTTATCATCTTCTCTCGCACTACTCTATGATAAAATTGGGGTGGTTAACACGCAAAAAGAGTCAAATGGTCTCCTTGGATTACGCGGAAGCGATGTCGAGTCAAACATTCCTATTCCTTCAGGAGATCCCCTATGCTCATCGATTCAACATAGTCACTCAATAATTGCAAGATCCAATTTGTCTCTATGAATTACCCATGAACAAAGTTGAATTAGATATCGCAACCCCGTTCATATACTCCCATTCCTAGCACTCTCCAACAGAATCCGTTACATGGATGACATTTCAAACGATCTATTCTAATGTTTCAACATTTAATGCTAAAATATCTTTGAGAAACGTCAACTTCTATGAAATAAGTAGATATATGGGTTTATTTCTTTTTTAGGTTCAGGGTTTGCTTCCTTTTAGTGTTGGGATTTTCTTCATAATTAGCCTCTAAATGTTTTTGTTATTAAGAAACCAATGTAGCTTTCTATTTAGAGCCAATGATAGCTCCAAGTATGGCTTCCAATTTAAGATCTAATGTTACTTTCATTTTAGCACCACATTATACTTTCATTTTAAGAACTCATGATGCTTCCTTTATAGCTACCAATTATTATTTAGTTTTTTTATTTCAATTAAATTAGTTAAGTATATCATGCCTATTAAATAAGTTTTATGATTATAAAGTAAGTCATATTGCACTTGAAATATTTTATAGCATACAATTTATAAATATTTTGTAGAGAAATGGACATCCATACAAACCAACAACATTTTTTTTAACTATAACCGATATTTTTATATTGTTCATAAACAAAATAGTTCGTCGTGACTAGCTACACATAATGTAAGCCCAGACTCACATCATAGAGATTTCGATAGCATAGCCATTTCAGGTTTCTTATAGTTACAAACTACACCACAACATTGGCATGAAAAATATATATATTATATTAATATATATTTTAACTATAACCAATATTTTTAAATTATTAATAAAAAAATTTATTGTTGGTCTATCACCAGCTACACATAATGCATCCCCATATGATATATGTAAAAATGATATATTTCAAAATGAAACATGTCAAAATGATACAACTCAATATGGTAATTTAGGTGAAAATGATACATATGATAATAAACATTAAAGGAGACATCACAACGATTTATGAATGATGATCCATGATGGAGTCTATATGATAAATGTCTCTAGCTATCATAAATTTCACTAGCTACTACCAACTTATTGTTCCTCATCATCATCATCATCATCATCATGTATATCATGATCATCACCATCATAATCATCATCATTGTCATTTACCTCGATGTCCTCTCCATCTACCTCATCATCATTGTCTCCAATGTTTGAACCATACCCAACATAATCTATAACGATCTCAAGATCAACTCAATCTTCTCAAAGAGTCGTGCTCTACAAAAAAAACATTCAAAATGAAATTTAATTATTTCATCTTATATTTAATATATATTTGTTATATTTCTAATATTACAACATATGAAGTGAAACCATAATCATATTGTATCATATCAAAGTGGAAATATACACCATAATAAAATTTCAAGTAAGTTACAACTATAATGTCATTACAATGATGTAAAACATGTAAAAATTCCAATTAAAGTTAGTAAATCAAGGTGGAGGATAGAGGATCGAAATCTAGCCACTACTTTCTGGAGGAATGAGCAGGTGTAGCAACAAGAAGGGGACAAGTGTCAATGATAGACATAGAAATTAGCCCTGGAGCAACAATTCTTGGAAGGATTGTTTTTCTGAGCATGTCGTTATGGAGTGGGGATGTAGCACTCCCCTCCTAGGATATTTTAAGATCTCTAGAGAAACTAGGCTCCGTAACCGCCCCTAAAACTAGTATTCCAATGGCTTGAAGACAACATAAATATGGAAAAATGTTACCAAATACATGGGGATAGAAGGAGGATCGAGTGGCTTAAGGATGAGAAACATTTTCGTGTTGGATGCCTATTGGAGCTCAATTTTTTTGTGTCAAATTTTGCTGATACGATTAGGGTTTCCTATTGATAAATAATGTAATTTGGAAAACTTTCTACATAATATTCCTAACCTTATAAATTTTTAATATGCATTCTCAAATTATATCACATGAGAGTCGAAAGATTCTCATTAGGATCTTATCATTGTAATATGAAACTATAAAGTGGTGGCTTTCTACGCATGGAGATAGACATATAGAAACAAATAGAGAATGATAGAGAGGGAGAGCACTGAAATTGTAAATCAGTAACTATCATTAAATCTCAAGAATTTATGGCACCATACCTTTCTATTCACTAGCTTGTGTGGTTTGTAGTGTACTAGCCCTTGCTAGGAAGATAGGGCCCTCCCTCTTAGCAAGGTTCATTGGTTAGGAAAGTATCGTGTATTTTTTATTTCTTTCCTCTCAATTATAATTAATATGTGATTGTTGTTACCATTATTATTCGACTTTTTGATGCTTTAGTGATTGTAGAATCCTAACCTTTGTATTGTGTGACAACATATGTCTTGCACCTGTCCCTTTATTAGTGTAACAATTATTTAATTTCCATTATAGTTTGATGGTGTGTTAATTTTCTGTATTCCAACATTTGTTAAGAGAATGATTTTCAGGAGTGATGTTCTTTTCTGAATAAGAGTAACTCTGTAACAAATCATTTTTATTCAGCATTGTGTGTTTATTTCTTGAGAGTGTGAGCAAGTTTTGAGAGTGTAACAACGAGAGTGTTGACTTGTTGAGAGTATGATTACAATGGTGAGCTTGAGATTCATTAGAACTAGTCATCATTTTAACTTGCATATATTTTGCGTAATATTATTGCAATAACAAAGCATACCCAGCTTGACAATTAATGTGAAGAGTTTGAATTACTTATTTGAATTAGAAGGACAAGTGTTGTACAAAAGGACAAGCTGAGGAAAAACATATTCACAAATTTCACATAATTGAAGTTGAAGTAAAACTTGGAATTTCATATGAATTTTGAATCGAAATTATTTAAGGGTCAAAGTAAACATAAAATAACTCAAAAGTGTGTAAAAGAACTAAATAAATAATCTAAAATTTGAATCAATTAAATTTCTTAATAAATGAAGTTTGGGTGTCAATTTTAGTGAAGCAATGCAATTTTATCCTACTTCACAAAAATGCATGCCCAACCTTCATTTCAAGGCCAAATTGAATGATTCAACTTGAAGAGTACTTTTTAACTCGCAATTAACAATAATTTTGCACATATAATTTTTTGTTGTGCTAAAAAAATATGCCAAATTGGATCGATTTCGTAGGGTTCGAGTCAAGGCTTATGTGCCTCAAATAAATGCATACTAGGCCATATAATTAATTGACAATGAGATAATGATCATTCCAATCTAAATATAAAATTATTTTATGCAACATGCCATAGTCATTTTCATTAAGGAAACGCTATACACTGAAATCCAATTTTGTTTGAGTAGCGATTGATCATATGTGCCAATGAATACAGTTGGAACAAATATGCACTCCTAGGGAAAACCAATTACACTCTTCGTAACACAATTCAAAATGGGACATGATTAGACAATTCCTAACCTTAGGATCTAACCTTGCAACATGTCTTGCATATACCCTACATAACTATGTTTCCCACTTATAATAATAATAATAATAATATCCATTTTTAAGGTCACAGCCAAGCCAGACACCAAATTGGTGTATGAGACCCCCTTGTTTGTGGGACAAGGGACCCACCTCCGCGCAACAATTTGACTGCTAAGTCTACGAAGGCATACATACTCTACCCCCCTCTGGTTTTGAACCTGTGACCTCTTAGGAGGAAACACATGCTCTTAACCACTAGGCCCACTCAAGCTGTTAAACTCCTTGAGGTATTATTTGTCTTGCTCATAAGTCCTTTATTGACTGGCATAATCATTTTAGAAATCTGAAGCTCATCACTGGCACAAGCATACTTCCTTTGTTCTCCCTCTAATCCAAGCAGAGAAAGAAATAAGAAAATCTGAAATATTTTTTACTATTTAACACAAGAAATTGCTCACTGCTGTCCTAAAATTATTTACTACTCTTCTACTGAAGCATAAGTAATTCTCTGCTGTCTTGAAGATACTCATTTGTGTCATTTGAAATTCTGAATACATTTCTTTAAAGTGCTCTCATTTACTCATAAGGTTATAGGCATTGGATAAGAGGTATTTTGTTGAGCATTTCATTGGATAGCCTTGGTATTACTCTCGTCTCATTAAAAGATAGCCTTGGTATTACTCTCTTGT
>APFE030807180.1:101409-138513 GCA_000404065.3 Pinus taeda | reverse complement strand
CTGGGCCTAGAAGCTGTAGCCCAAAGATTGGTTAGTGGTTACCCCGGCCGTATTCTCTTAGGAGTCAAAGAGAACAACCTGGGTGTTAACAGACACATAAACTGAAACACCGGGCTTTATAATTTGGTTGTTTAACAATTCATTTAAGGGAACAAATATTTTTACCTTCTTCAACTCCTTTTGAAGATTAAAAATAGAATAGGTCCTATCGACTATGATAAGATCAACAAGCTCTTTTTCTTTATTACATATTGGTATGGGTGTTAAAGGTGACTACTCTATTTTATAGACCTCGTGCTTGTGGAAAATGGAAACTAGAGGCTCTTTCTTTTTGGGTGACGCTTGTTCTAGAGGCTTCTTTCCTTTCTCTACTGGTTTGGGAGGATTTGGGGGAGAGGACTCCTCATTTTGGTCCTGCATTCTAGATATTTTCCTAGAAGATATAATATCATATTTCCTATCCAGTTGTTCTCGCATGAAATCACCAAACTTCTTGTTGTAGTTTTCAATCTCACCATCATCTAGTAGTAGTTATCCAAATTGTCCCCTTCTCGTTCACTGGCCTTTGTTTTATTTTCCCCCTCTAAAAGTGAAGAAAGCTAATTTTCTTAGACTTCCATTGTTTGTTCAAAATTTTCCTATGGATCTCCTTTTAAATATGATGGAGGCTGAATGTGACCTTGTTGCTTCCTTCTCTCCCTTTGAAAAAGTTTCAAAGGAGGTCTCCTACACTAATGATTGAGCTTTCAGTTAGGAGCTCATTGGCTTTGTTGACGAGGATTTTTGTTTTCTAGTTCGAGATTCACAATATTGTTAGATAAGTTTCTTATTAGCTTGTTCATTTCCTCAAGTCTTTTCTCTTGAGTTTCCTTTCCCTGGTTTCAGGAACTAGCTTCCTCTTTTCCCCTTCTCATATCTCAATGATCAGCTCTCCCTCTCCACTTTCCAGTAGATATGAAATATGCTTCAACTTCTAAATCATATATTTGAATTTGATCTAAGGAACGATACTTCCTTTCTCTTAGAGTCAAACCAAATTATGGTTCAAAGGCCCCCACAAAAATAACTTTAGCAACAGCTTGTGGAGGTTTGATTTCAGCAGGGAGACTATTGTACAATTTGTTAAACCTTTTTATGAATTCCGACACATCTTCATTATGTTTATTCTTCATAGAATTGAATTCAATGAGGATATACCCATGGTCCCTTTTCTCTCCCAATTTCTTCAGAAAATAATTCTCCTTCCCCTCCAAGTTAGTGATTAAAGAATTTGTTAAGACTTTAAACCATTTCCTATATTCCCTGTCAAGAGACTAGTCAAAAATTCTTAACACCACATCTAGGTGTTCTACATTGAGGTTTCCTACAAATGCACAAAAAAATTCTACATTCCTCTGTGCTGCAATGTCATCTTCCCTTGTGAATCTTGGTAAGATTTTGAGATATTCTTGTGCCATACCATTCAAGGGTTGTGCAAAGTCCAGTGAGACAAATTTGTTTAGTAGTAACCATGGGACAACCATATTGAGCATGGGAGATGGTAGAATATTTATTAAAATTCCTTGTTGTGGGGATATCTGAGTCACAACTGGCTGGATCTGGGTTGGGAAGTTATTACCAGTTTGCATCGGGTTGTTTATAAGGGTATCTTTAACTTCTTCAACTTCAAGCGAGGGATGAAATGAGAAAGGGGGTGAACTGATAGAAGCTTATTCACTTTTTACTCTAGAAAGAAATGATCCAAACAATACATAATTTTCTTCAGGATATTCCAAGACTTTGGAGGCAAACGTGGGGTAGTTTATCACAACTTTTTGAGAACTCGTTGATGACATTGCTAGAAAATATTTTGTGTAATATAGAGTAGCATGGGTCCTCTCTTTCCAAATTCTCTAGGATTTTATTTTCTCAGGGCTAAATATGGGAGGAGTTTTCTATTGGATTGTATCAGAGCAAGTAAGAGGTCTTTGGAAAGCTAGCTGTTGGTCACTCGAATTGTTATTGATTAACAGTCAAGTACCACATTAATTTGTCAACTCGGGAAAGTCCTTTTATTTCAAAGGTGACCTTGTACTGTATGCACTTTAATTTCAAAAGCATTAAAAGCTGTAGTAAAACAAATCTAATTCCTATCAAACACTTACTCTGCGTTACAGCAGTCTTAAACTATTGCAGAAATGAAATGAAATTAAGTAAAGGTAACAAATCTGCAGAAAAATGATGGTTGTTTGTAACAGAGGACCAAGACCCTGTCCTCAGAATAAGGACGTCCAGCACCTGCCTCTGTGATCACTCGCCAATACAAACTAAAATCCTATTCACCAGTGACACACTTCTCACAGCACCAATCGATTAAAGGAACATCGTATTAGCAAAAGGGAAATACCAGAAGCAAGGCTAAACACATACAGAATTAACACGCACTTAACAGGAAAGGAATGGGTGAATCTTGTGAAGAAGGTGGGCCCTATCCCTCTCACAAGATTTCCCTGCACACAAATACTAAATTGAAATGCTCAGAACAAAACTTTATTCATCTGCCAAGAGTTCAATTACAACAGAGGTTCCGACCTTCAGCACTACAATAATTCAGTATCACACACCAGTCTTTTCAACTGTAGATGTCTCCTCTTTATAGAGGAGACATCTATTACAATAGATTGTCCTACAGTTTAATAAAAATAGGAAATTGATTCCTATTACAGCATACTATTACAACAATATATATTTTTATCATCCTTGGTTAATCTGTTCTTTCCGATGTTGCAAAACGGATGGTCTTCGTCTATTTCCTCGGATTCCTCCTGCTATCCTCGGTTATTCTGTTGTTGTTGCTGATTCGGCACATCTTAACCGCCCCTTAAAATACTTCACGCTATTCCTAGTGTTCCTATGTCTATGGATGGATTGACTTGATCATGCTCTATCATCATCGGTCGAGTATAGCCCTGCCAGCTTTAGACAGTTGATGTTGCGAATTAAGACATTTCTTGCTTTAGTCAGTTGCTGCTTCTGGTGTTGCAGCATCTGCACAGTTGCTGTTCCTGGTGTTGTAGCAACTGTGAATCATGATTCTGTGGACTTTGAACAATTCCAATCAACTGTCAGTGACTTAGCTAATTTCCAAAGATTAATTGTAAAGATAACATGAATATGTGTTGAATAATTAATCATATAGCGAATGAGGAGAGTTACTTCATACCTTGGGATGATGAGGTCAAAAATGATATCAAGGGTTTCAATTCATAGGTTAAAAAGAGTAATATCATAACAAAATGTAGGGTCAAAAATAGACAATTCAGGGTCCTAACATCCCCCCCAACTGAAAGGGTTGCATGTCCTCATGCAACGTTTAGTCTGAATCTAAGTCGGAGAACTGGGATGAACAGTGCAAGTTGCTGATAGAGTAGCTCGAGAAGGCTTTATCCGACTTACCTCTGAATCCCTGAACCTTCTGTATCTGCCGCCATGCTGCTAGCTCCTCCTTCTTGGTTAGTTTATAATGAGCTTTATATTGCCGACCAGGTAACCATAAGAGAGGGAAATGAAAATGGTAGCCGATCCATTTCTCCGCACATTTTTCCATACATTTAACATAAAAAGGTATGCGTGAAATCGCTACCTGGAGATTGAGGGGATTGTAGGGGTGGTATTCCTGTCTTTCCCTAGGACAATGTTCCCAGAATAACTTGTTTGCTTCAACGACCAGTGCCCCTTTTGTTTTCACATAATGCTAGTAGTCCTGCAAAACCCCTGCCTGTAGCTTCTTTATATGGTCAGCCAATTCTGGATTACTTACATAATTCCGATGCTGTGAAATGAAAGTAGCTGGATTGTGTGGTTCATTCCGAATCCATAGGAGGCAGTTGTTCTCATTATGTTCTGCTAACATGTAGGCATTTTTCCAAGTTAATTGATTAGCTAGAAAAGAGATAAATGCTCTTAATTGAATATCAACAACAACAGGAAGTATATTCATCGCTCTATCTTCAGGCATAGCCTCATTGTGAAGATAGAGTTCACAAAGCAAATTTTGATCATTATGTGGTGCTTCCTTGAATGTTGCAATAAACTGGTCGGGTGTATTAACTTGGTATGGTTTTCCATCTCTTATTTCTTTTATTTGCAAGAACGTCAGGCATTCTCTCAAGAATACTGCATAGTTAAAAGAGGGCTTTCTACTAGCCAATACCCTCTGAACCAGATCAAAGGCACGAGATAGCCTAGCTTTTACCTCCTTATTTTCTTTATGCTGGGCTCTAGACTGTTCCAATGCATCCCAATTTCTATATGCATAGCTGAACTAGAGTGACTTCCGCTGTTGAAATGCCTTTCCTTGTGAGAGCTCATATTCTCTTTTCCATGTATCCTTTAGCTTCTGAAAGCTAGAGGTCTCCGTGTGAGCATTTTTGACAGAAGGAGTTTCAGTCTGTGCATAGGCCTCCTTGACACAGTGGAGTCCAGTGACTTCAGTCTGTGCATACGCTTCCTTGACACAGTGGAGTTCAGTGACTTCAGTCTGTGCATACGCTTCCTTGACACAGTGGAGTTCAATGACTTCAGTCTGTGCATAAGCGTCAATAAAGGATGTTTGTTCTACAGTAGTTTGGGTGGTCCGCGGTGGTACCACGTCTTCCTCCATAACTGTTGGAAAACCTGCTGCTTCTTGTGTGACAACATGTTGTTCTTTCTCTGCCGCTGCAGCTCCTGCCGGTTCTTGTGTGACAGCAGGCTGCCCTGTTTCTTCTTTTACTGTTTTTAGAAAACCTGCTGGTTCTTGTGTGACAACAGGTTTTTCTTTTTGTCCTCCTGCAGCTCCTGCTGGTTCTTGTGTGATAGTAGGTTGCTGCATTTCATCTGTTGCTCTTCCTGTTGGTTCTTGTGTAACAGCAGGTTGTTTCTCTTCCTTTACTTCTCTTCCTATTGGTTCTTGTGTGACAGCAGGTTGTTCTATTTTGATTATAATAATAGGTTTCTCTGTAGCAGCAGGGGGTGGTGGATTAGCTTCAGTTATTGGGCCCTGTACTACCTTATATCCTGCTTGAGTGTACATTTCACCACACTCACTGCACATGTACTCATTGTACTGGCTCTTTTCTGCTACCGTCGCTACCCGTGCTAAGAAGTGGAGATTATATTCATTCTGGTAGGCTTCCTCAACCATTATTATCTCTTGCTAATAATCTTTAATTTGAGATTTTAAAAACTCAATTTCTTCCTGCAGGGAAGCTATGGTAGGCGGGGCTTGCGTACCTGCAGGCTCTAGTGGATGAGAGAATTGTTGTTCCGCGTTCATTTGGGCATTTTCATCCCCAACAGGTGGTTCTTGTGTGTCACCCGTTGGGTCAGTGGCTGGTTCTTGTGTAGCAGCCACTTGCCCCATATCATCTTGGGTGTCTATTTTAGATTTTTCGGCAGATGGTTCTTGTGTATCAACTGCCTCAGAAAATGCTGTCACAAAGCTGTCAACGCTTTGCATCTCCGCCGCAGATGGTGAGGAAGGGGACTGTTCTGGAATGATTGGACTATGCGGTGTTAGGATAATAGGTGGAGAACTGGGAATCAGAGGGCTGGTAAATTTAACTGCTGCAGTTGACCGTTTTCTCTGCCTCTTTAAGGAGGCAGGAAAATCCACAATTTTTCTTTTTCGGTCACTTTCCTTGGGGCTGGGGAAACTATCAGGACTAGCAGCTGCTTTGATTGAAGCCCTGGTTCTTCTCCTTTTTGGTGAAGTTTCAGTTTGCTGCTGTTTTTTCCTTTTAAGAGAAACAATGGGGGTATTATCCTCAAAATCATCAGTGGAAATATGAAGCACAGGAGTAGATGGTTGAGCTTCATTGGGGGATTGAGTCCTCTGCAGGGGTGTTTCTACTGTTACTTGTTCAGGAATTTCTTAAGGTATTTGCTCTGGCTGTTGGGAGACCTCCTGAGGTATTTGTTCCGGCTGCTGGGGAACTTCCTCCTGGGGTATTTGTTCCGGCTGGGGAACTTCCTCCTGGGGTACTTGTTCCGGCTGCTGGGGAACTTCCTCCTCCTGCTGAGGATTTTATTCTATTTGCTCGGGAGGGTTAATGATAGGGGGCGGTTGATTTAGAGCAAAGCCTCTATTTATTAGGAGTTGGGCTAACGTATGGTGTTTAAGGGAAAGGGATGGATGCTTCGCTTTTTCAGCATAATGTGACATGTTCTTTAGAAAACCCAATAGATAATAGGGCATGTTTATCAACTGTCGATGCCTCAAATGATTTAACAGAACGAAGTCGTGTTGGTAAATTACCTGGTAACGACCTTCGCACGTTAAATATTGCTTGACAAACTCCGCGACCTTTGGCCATGGTGGAGGCAGTGACTGAAGAGTGACCCCTCTACCTTTCGCTTCTACGTGTTCGCCAGGTACAAAGAAGCCTTGCTGCGCATTCAAAATAACATGTTTCATGCTGAACCATCGTATACCGTTAGTTGGTAGCCTAGAGACTTGGGCTACATCTTCCTCTGTTACCGGTATACGTACTCCCTAGACTGTAGAAAATCCTTCTCTCAAATTGCATGAGAACTCCAACACTTGTTGTGCGTTGAAGTCTGGAAGTCTTCTGAAGTAGTCTACCCACCTTGCCTGCAGAAAAATTTGATAGACCTCGAGGTAGAGTTCCAGTAGCGCTATTGTGCTAGGTTCATAAGTGATCAGATTTCCTCCCATAGCTACTGATTCAGCGAACAATACACGATCCAGAGCCTAGTTTCCAAGTTTGAAACGGAGCAAACCGTTACAAATGAGGATATGCCACGACAAAATGAGTTTTATATATTACCGCGAGGGATAAGGGTGGCAGCGATTACATGTTATGGAATAATTCTAATATTTTGGTAATCCCCCCCAAATCTACGGCTGAATGATTTGATTGGAAGTATAATGATTTCCACAGTCGTATCACATCTCCACATTAACTATAAATTAATATTCACACTTAAACATGCGTACCTTTACTTTTTACCTTTAGTCGCACGCAAAAGTCTTAACTTGTCTTTTCTGGCTTAATCATAATTTGAACGGGTTTTTAATCGTGACCACACAAGCGATCTGACAAGAGGCAGCAGTGACGACGTGTACTTGTTAGAGTGCTTGGCTGGTCCCTTGAATGCAGCAAAATATGTTCCATCAGGATGATGATTCGTTAAGTGCTTGGATTGGTGTTGCAGTGTTGAAACGTGATATTTTGCCGGAACATAAGCTCGTGCGATAAGTGGTGTTACAGCAAAGGAGAAATGATATTGTATTGACGGAAAGTGGTGTTGCAGCAACAGGGAATGACGGAAAGTGGTGTTGCAGCAACAGGGAATGACATAAAGTGGTGTTGCAGCAACGGGGAACGACGGAAAGTGGTGTTGCAGCAACGGGGAATGACGGAAAGTGGTGTTGCAACAACGGGGAATGACGGAAAGTGGTGTTGTAGCAATGGGGAATGATATTACATTAACAGAAAGTGGTGTTGCAGCAACAAGGAATGGTGTTGCAGCAACAGGAAAATGGTGTAGAACTTGACTTATGATCTAAAAAAAATGTCCCCAAGCTGCAAAGTGATCCTTTTAGGATTTTTATCTTCAGCCATCCTTCGAAAGTAAGATTTGCAAAACAACTAATTGTAACATAGCAAGCCCTTGGCAGGGATTATTAGTTCATAAATCTAATCTACGAATAAATAAACGAACATAAATTTAAGTGCCTTGAGGGGACAAATTCCCACAAAACAACATAGTGTAATTCTGCCATGCAGGTAGCTTTGAAATCCTCCTTAGAAACAGGCCATTGATATGGACGGAGTCGATATCCATTCACTAATAATGGTGTTCTATTATCATCAATCGTTAAGAGTCTGACTGTTCCGTTTGGAAATACAACATCTATTTCATAAGGTCCTAGCCACCTTGTTCTCAATTTACCTTGGAAATTCTCGAAACGGGAGTCATACAGTAAAGCCCAGTTACCTTTCTGGAACTGCTTCTGCTTAATAGTTTTTTCATGCCATCTGGTTCTTTTTTGCTGAATCATGGTTGTTTGGTGGATGGCATCCAATCTTTTCTCATCTAGCTCCTGCAGCTGCTGCAACCTGGCTGTCTGTGCATCAGTAAAATCAAGGTTAACAGCTAAAGCAGTTCTCAATGTTTTGATTTCAAACTCCAAAGGGAAAACATCATTTTTACCAAAAACTAACTCATAGCGCGAAAATCCTGTGGTGTTCTTCCAGGTGGTTCTATAAGCCCAAAGTGCTTCAGGCAGCTTTTGAAACTAGTCCCTCCTGTTCTCCTTTATTGTTTTTGTCAGAATATCTTTTATGACTTTGTTGGTGCTTTCCACCTGCCCATTTGACTGGGGGTGATAATGTGTGTTCATTCTATGCTTAATATGGTATTTCTGTAATGTGTCTTTGAAGCCATGAGAATTAAAAGGAGGTCCTCCATCAGTGACTAGATCCCTAGGAAACCCATACCTAACGAAGATTTCTTCAAATAAAAATGTTAATACTGATTCCTCATTAGCTTTGATAAGTGCCTTGGCCTCTACCCACTTATTCATGTAATCTGTACATACTAGTATGTAAACTCTTTGATTAGATGGAGGATTAATGGGACCTATAAAATCTAGTGCCCATCTTTCAAATGGTTCAAGAATTACCTGGGGATTGAGTGGAATTTCATCCATGTGATTAGGCTGGCCTATTATTTGGAAGCTATCACAGGCCCTGACATATTTTTTTGCATCTTTGAAGATTGAGGGCCAGTAATATCCCATCCTAAGAACCTCGCATGCTGTTCTTTTATCTGCGAAATGTCCTCCACAAGGTCCATCGTGGCAAGCTTTCAATACATCATAAATCTGATCTTCACCAATGCATCTCCGGATCTCCTGATCGAGTCCTGTGTGAAACAGACAGCCGCTTATCCAACTGTACCTAGCGCTCCACTGAATAATTTTCCTTTTTTCTCTGTGCGATAGGTGTGATGGTAATTTTCCTGCAACTAAGTAGTTAGCAATATCTGTGTACCAAGGTGAGTGAGCAGATATTGCAAATAAATACTCATCGGGAAAAGAATCATCTACTGGAATATTTTCATTAGTTTTTAACCGAGAAAGAAAGTCAGCAACTACATTCTCTTTTCCTGGTCGGTCTACAATTGTGATATCGAATTCTTGTAATAACAGTAACCATCTAGTGACTCGAGCATTTGTAACTGATTTATTCATATGGTATTTAATGGCCGAGTGGTCGGTATGGACAAAAGTAGTATAACCAGTGATGTAATGCCGAAATTTGTTGATAGCATAAATAGCTGCTAGAAATTCTTTCTCAGTGACTGTATAATTAAGTTCTGCAGGAGTCATGTTTTTACTAATAAAATAAATGGCATAGGGAAGACCATTTTCTTCCTGTCCCAGGACAGCTCCAATGGCAGTGTCTGAGGCATCAGAGGATATGTGAAAGGGGAGTGCCTAATCTGGTCCTCTCAAAATGGGAGTTATGGACAACTGATGTTTAAGCTGATCAAATGCTTTTTCACAATCATCAGTCCACTTAAATTCAGCATTTTTCCTTAGTAACACAAACAGAGGGGAAGCTATCTTAGAAAAGTCTTTGATAAATCTTCTGTAATACCCTGCATGTCCTAAGAAACTCCTTACTTCTGTCTGGGTTTTGGGGATAGGGAGGGTCAAAATTACCTGTATTTTTGCAGGATCGACTTGAATTCCTAATAATGAAACAAAGTGGCCTAATACAATGCCTTCATTCATCATCATATGGAATTTCTCAGTACTTAAGGCAAGATGTGCTTCTATACACCGCTTAAGCACTTTTTCAAGATTCTGCAGGGCATCTTCAAAGGTTGTTCCATAAGGAGTGAAGTCGTCCATAAAAATTTCTAAGGAATCATTTATCATATCAGAAAAGATCCCTATCACCACTCTCTGAAATGTTGCTGGGGCGTTACATAGCCCAAATGGAAGAACCCTATAAGCAAAGGTCCCCTAAGGGCTAGTAAAAGTGGTTTTATCCTGCTCCTGGGGTGCAATCCTTATCTGATTATATCCGCTAAATCCATCCAAAAAGGAAAAGAATTTCTTACCAGCCAAGTTATCTAATACCTGATCAATGAATGGTAAAGGGAAATGGTCTTTCTGGGTGGCCTTATTTAGGGCTCTATAGTCTACACATACTCGCCATTTCCCATTTTTCTTGGGTACTATTACTAGCGGAGAAACCCATTCACTATCAGATATGGGATATATAAATACTACATTTAACAATTTTTGAAGCTCTTCTTTTACTATTTCCCTTAGATTGGGGTTCATTCGTCTTTGGGGTTGACAAACTAGTCGGGATCCTTCTTTAATATAAATACGGTGAGTGCACAGTTCAGGAGAAATCCCTTTCATGTCTGTATAATCCCAAGCAAATGCCTCTTTATTTTCTTTGAGTAGCTTCATTAACTGTTGTTTTTTATCATATGTTAGATTAGGATTTATATTTAATGTTTTACCTGGTTCAATCTCTACTGTTATACTTTTGGAAGGACTGCCAGCTAATATCTGAGGTAAATTTTCAGTTTCAAGGTTGTTTTGGGATTCTGATTCTAGGATTGCAGTGAGGTGATTATGTATTTCTGAGCTAACCGAAGAAGGTTCAAAAATAAAGTTGCTGATTAGTTCATCTTCGATTGAGTCTTTTAGAGTTAAAGCTTGTCCAACAGTTAAAATAGGCTGGGTTTCCTCATCCTCATAATCTACCCATATTGAATTATCGTTATTAATCATGGGTGTGGCATGGGGATAAAGAGTCAGCTGTTTGGTTTCCTGCCCATTAGATATTGTCATTGATCCAGACCTACAACTGATGAAAGCATCTGTTGTAGCCAGCCAAGGTCTTCCTGGAATTAATGGATGACCCCCCAACTTTGTTTTAGTTTGTAACACCACAAAGTCAGCTGGGTAATTCCAAGATTCTACGGAAATTACCAAGTCTTCAATGACTCCTTCAGGTTTAATTGTAGAGCGGTCAGCCAGCTCTAGAATGGTTGGAGTTTCCCTAATTAAGTGTTTCAACTGCAGTAATTGTGTTGTTTCAAGTGTCATAATATTTATTGCTGCACCTAGATCTACTAGAACTATAGAGACAAAGGTTTTGCCGACCTGAACTGTTACTATAGGGTGACCAGGGTCACCATATTTCATAGGGGGGTCTTTTTCTGTCATCAAAGCAGTCAGTTCTCCCATCACATAAACTATGAGGGGTTCCTTGGCTTTTCTTCCAGGCTTTTTAATACAAATATCCCTAACAATTCTGGCATAGATAGGGACATCTCTTAGTGCTTGCAATAATGGGATTTTTACATATAAATTCTGAAGTTCTCCTGACAGGTTAAAAGCTGGTGGCTCAAATGTTTTAGTAAGAGCGAATCATTCAGGAAAGGGTGGCTCTACTGTTTGGACAGTCTTGTTAGACGATGATTCAAGAATTTCAGTATCTTTGTTGGATGACTTTTCCTTTCTAGTTTCTTCTTTTTAAGAGTCAGTAATGTCATCTATGATGGGTTCAGTTATCCTCCCAGAGCGTAAATGGATGTCATTACATTGCATAGGGGAGACAGGTTGATTTTGAATATCGATTACCTGCAAGGCTTTATTATTGTTTGGGTTGGGATTAGGTTGCACAGGCAGTTGGGGTCTGATTGACAGGTTATTCTACGGGGCATTAGATGGTAAGGAAAGATATTGCTGGTGTTGAGGAAATGGAATCTACTGGGCTGCCCAATTTGGATTCCATTGGTTGAAATAAGGTTGTTGAAAAGTCCAGGGATTCCACATAGTAGGGTCAGTAAAAGGAGGATTTGGTTGTTGCATAGGAAATTGCATCGGATTAAAGGGTGGGTATTGCATTTGATTCATGGGTGGGAAATTTGTTTGGAGAGGAGACTGATTATTCCAACGACCAAATGATGTGTTAGAACTCATACCTCGTCTTTGTGGCCATTGCCTCCTCTGTGTCATCAGGTACACTGCTTCAGCTTCTTCTTCAGTTGATTGCAGCGCTGCCTTTATTCCTGACAAAGAAGGGCATTGCTGAGTTTCATGATCCTTTTCACAAATGGTACAAATTGGTACCTTATCCAATGGACATTCCCACAGTGGATGCTTTCCTCTACATTTGGAGCAAAAGATAGCCAGGCCAGCTTCTGCTTCTACCTGTTTCTTTTTAACCTGCAGAGCATCAATTTGTGAAGCAAAGGAGCTTAACATTTCAGTTTTAAATTCTTCAAGCAGATTACCTATTTCGTCTCGTGTTGCTCCTCCACTTGCTGACTTCTGGACTCTTGAATATGTATTGTCCCTGGTTTTAGATCTGCTTGCTGCTCCTCTGGAACACCTCATGTAGAGGTTGATAATCTTATCAAATGGTTCTTTGGAAATATCCCCTTTTCCGAGCATATTTAACATATCTAGGCAGTCATCTCGTACTCCTTTTAGTAATATTGTCTTCAGAATATCCTTACTCATGGTTGGGTGATCTGATCGCTACAGATTATATTGCAGTCTTTCTATAAAGTCCTCCAGATTCTCGTCCTCTTTTTGAACCATTTTGAACAATTCTTCCTTCCTTTATCTTGTTCGACAGTAATCCTGATATTTGCTCAGGAAAGTTTCTTTCATCTGATCCCATGTGGTGATTACCTGAGCCCCTAGGCTCATAAACCATCTTCATGCGTTCCCTTTCAGTGTTGCTGGAAACAATTTTAACTTCTGAGCAGGAGTTACATAATCATAACTTCTACACAATATATCAAATTCAAAGAGGAACTCATCGGGATATTCAGAGGATAACCCATGAAAATTAGGCAATGTCGCAGGTGGGATATTTTTCATAGGGACTGCTCCTCTTGGGAGATCCCCAATAGGAAATTCCAGGGTGGAAAGTGAGTTTTCCCCCCTTCCTTCTGCTCTGTTATCCTCCATTATTTTTCTCCCCGAATCACTGGCTCTGTCTTCTGTATCTTATGTTTCTTTAGGTTCTTCTACTGGTTCCTCAATGTGCTTT
The DNA here is from genome assembly GCA_000404065.3 of Pinus taeda. Classification (NCBI taxonomy): domain Eukaryota; kingdom Viridiplantae; phylum Streptophyta; class Pinopsida; order Pinales; family Pinaceae; genus Pinus; species Pinus taeda. Next base: position 125,428 of record APFE030807180.1, on the reverse strand, counting down.
AGTGTTTCCAGCTTCCTTTCAGGCCCTAGTACTTCCTCTGTCTGATGATCTGTTTGGGAGGAATACTGGATTTGAGGTCTTCGGGAACTCGTTCTCTAAGATGTCTCAGCTTTTGAAATGATCTCGTCGATAAAAGTTTTTCTTCCGCCTCCTGTGCCCTTACCGCCTGTGAAGTTAGCTTTCTTGCGTCCTCTCATGCACCTGTTATTCTAAAGGAAAATCATTAATTCAATAAAAATGTTTAGTTGCCTTACCCGGCAACGGCGCCAAAATGTTGGTCGCTCGAATTGTTATTGATTAACAGTCGAGTACCACATTAATTTGTCAACCCGGGAAAGTCCTTTTATTTCAAAGGTGACCTCGTACTGTATGCACTTTAATTTCAAAAGCATTAAAAGCTGTAGTAAAACAAATCTAATTCCTATCAAACACTTACTCTGCATTACAGCAGTCTTAAACTATTGCAGAAATGAAATGAAATCAAGTAAAGGTAACAAATCTGCAGAAAAATGATGGCTGTTTGTAACAGAGGACCAGGACCCTGTCCTCAGAATAAGGACGTCCAGCACCTGCCTCTGTGATCAGTCGCCAATAAAAACCAAAATCCTATTCACCGGTGACACACTTCTCACAGCGCCAATCGATTAAAGGAACAACGTATCAGCAAAAGGGAAATACCAGAAGCAAGGCTAAACACATACAAAATTAACACACACTTAATAGGAAAGGAATCAGTGAATCTTGTGAAGAAGGTGGGCCCTGTCCCTCTCACAAGATTCCCCTGCACACAAATACTAAATTGAAATGCTCAGAACAAAACTTTATTCATCTGCCAAGAGTTCAATTACAGCAAAGGTTCCGACCTTCAGCACTACAATAATTCAGTATCACACGCCAGTATTTTCAACTGTATATGTCTCCTCTTTATAGAGGAGACATCTATTACAATAGATTTTCCTACAGTTTAATAAAAATAGGAAATTGATTCCTGTTATAGCATACTGTTACAACAATATATATTTTTATCATCCTTGGTTAATCAGTTCTTTCCGCTGTTGCAAAACGGATGGTCTTCATCTATTTCCTCGGATTCCTCCTGTTATCCTCGGTTATTCTGCTGTTGTTGCTGACTCGACACATCTTAACCGTCCCTTAAAATACTTCACACTATTCCTGGTGTTCCCATGTCTGTGGCTGGATTGACTTGATCATGCTCTATCATCATCGGTCGAGTATAGCCCTACCAGCTTTAGACAGTTGCTGTTGTGAATTAAGACATTTCCTGCTTTAGTCAATTGCTGCTTTTGGTGTTGCAGCAACTGCACAGTTGATGTTCCTGGTGTTGTAGCAATTGTGAATCATGATTTTGTGGACTTTGAACAATTCCAATCAACTGTCAGCGACTTAGCTAATTTCCAAAGATTAATTGTAAAGATAACATGAATATGTGTTGAATAATTAATCATATAGCGAATGGGGAGAGTTACTTCATACCTTGGGATGATGAGGTCAAAAATGATATCAAGGGTTTCAATTCATAGGTTAAAAAGAGTAATATCGTAACAAAATGTAGGGTCAAAAATAGACAATTCAGGGTCCTAACACCATGGTGCTCAAACTATGATTCAGACAGTGGAGTCACTAAGGTGGGAGATATTCAACCCACACTTCCCTTTATCACCCAGTAGAGGGAATGTAAACACCATTGTACCCAGGGAAAAACATTCTGTTTTTTTCCCCAGCAACACTGCTAGAAGATGTTGTGGCTCCTAGAGACAACCCCTAGGTTGAGAAAAGGGTGAATGTGTAGGACATCATAGGGGTGTGCTTTGAGGTTTTCCTCAAATTTGTGTTGCACTCCATATTGAAAATAATTAGAAATAGATTGATTCATAAATTGGTTCAATCACCCTTCACTAAGGTAAACTTAAACATACACATATGTATATACAGGCAGATATCACTCATCCCAAGGATAAATGTCCTGATATGGTGGTTGATACATAGTAGAATGCAGCTTAATATATGTGGTTGTAGTAAAAGTGGAGAGAAAGAGAGTGTAAGGAAAGGAATTCAATGTAGAGGGCAAGATAACACAAAATCCTAAGCAACAAATCCAAAAAAACTATGGAAGAATAAGGATATGAAATGAAAAAAATATGGAGCACATTTTAAGGTTTCTAGCTCTGTATTTTCATGGGTACAACCTATTACAAAATAACATTGGTAAATATGTGATCTCACAAGTATTGTTGGCTACAATATAACACTAGAAAATATGTATGTGCACATGTACCATTTCTACCATATAACATAAGTATATCCAAAATTGAAGAGTGAAATCAACAACTTCTTTACACATTTTCAGAGGAAGATAAACATATATGAAATGAAAAACAAAGGGGAACACGTTCTACACATTACTCTACCTGGAATCACCAACTCTGCTTCATTAAAATTTTAAAACAGAGTCCATATCATAGGTCCAACACATTTGACATTTGGATAGGCATTAGCACCTCATGAAAAAGACATTGAACAAAGAATTGGAACCTCTTTCTATACACGGAGCTTGGAACACCTGCAAAACAAGATTTCAGACCTTCAAGAACAGGACTTGGGAACCTCTAAAATAAGTTTTTTCCCCCTATTTATAAGGAGAGGGGGAGCTTGAATTAAAAGTTACAAAATATCTTTTGGCGTCACAGTTTTCTAATGAACTAGTTGTCTTGGTGTGCTCATATTCAAATGATTTCATAACATATTGATTCCTTCTTTAAAATGCAATAGGTTACAAAATAACAAAGATGTGAAAATTGAATGATGGCCACAACAAAATATCTTCATGTCATTTCCTATGATTTCCTTTGATCATGCCACGTCTCTACCAGGGTGTTCCTCCGCAGTTACCGGCCAATATGCCTATCACATTCCCCATTTACTACTTGAATTCCCCACATTCTGAGGCTGGAAGCAATCACCTGTGGTGGCATTAGTGTTTCTTTGTAACATAGTTTCAAACCCATCAATCTGCATACACTTTACGGTATACAATTGGAACCAAATACATATCATAACTCTTATAAAAGATTGTTATGGAAACAAATAAATATCGTCACCCTAGGATCCTCCTTCTTAATCCCCTTTATCACTTCTCAACCATGGGACCACTACTTGTGACTAAAGGCTTAAGGCATAGGAACTGGGATATTAGAGCCTTCTATCCTCATAACATTATTTGAAATAAAATTCTGAAATGATAAATTTCTAATGCCTTCAAGCTCCTTTTCCATTGTTCCTATTCCTTTTTATCCCATGGGACCAGATCCCATGACCTCAGGCTCAGTGCTTGCATGCTAAATCCTTTGGGCTCCTATTGGGGGCATATCTCCCTTTGTAATTTGTGCTTCGTGTTTAGTTATATGGATGGTCATGACCAAGCGCCACCACACATCAGAGCCCCTCTTCATCATAAATTTTCCAAACTTGAACTTACATAGGACTTACGATAGTCACATCCTCAATATTACACATAGCACTTAGTTGCTAAATCTTCCCTTGGCTTTGTGTTCTATGGATCTCTCATGACCATGTGCTAGTCTATATTGGAAGCCCTCTTCATCGAAAGTTTTCAAAAAACGAATTAATAATGTCATTACAAGGAACTCTTGTTTTGAAGATTTGAACTTAAACAGGAACACAACAAATTATAGATATAACCATAAATAAAGAGATGCAACAAAAATAACACTTCATTTCATTAATATCGAATACTAGAATATGCTTACAATTAGAATGTAAATAAGACTAGATTGGGCGATAGTAGCTTATCTCTAAGAAATGATGTGGCAGATACTGTTAGTGTCAGTCTTTGCAACCTTCCACTAGTGATCAAATATTCTATTATAAAGTGATCTTGGGGTGTCAAAGTCAACTTTTTGTCATTTCAGTGAGTCTTCAAGTAAAATTTGGTCACTAGGTATTAGGTCTAGGATTGTTTTCACTCCTTCCAAAGTTTTCCAATTATTGGTCCATGTCACCATTCGACTGAGTGTAGCATCATTCAAATATTTTTCATCATTATTTAAGGTTCCAATGGCTCATTTTACACCTTGTTTGTGCTTCAGTTTTGCTTAGGTAAGGCTCATTTCCCTCTCCTAGGGTTTTGAAGGTAATTTTTCTTGGATGGTCAAATCATCAACAAAACTTGTATCCTGATGCTCATACACCTTCCCTTATCCATAATATACCTTCTTAAACACTTCCCATAGCGGATATCCATCAAATTCATCATTTTCGCACAAAACGTAGCTTATTGCGGCAATTTGACACTTTTCTAGGTTAGGCCTGTGTTGTGCCTTTTTGGACCCCTTCTCCTCACTCAATACTTGAAATTCCAAATTCCCTTGCTTCCTAAAATCCCTCACTACTTCCCAAAATTTTCTCAAGAATTTAGAAGCCCCTCATCCCCTTCATTTCCCTTCATTTCTACAAATCCCCTGTTCCGCAAATTGGGATAGTTTTTATTCAAATGATGTTTCTGACCAAGAAAATATGAATTTGACAAAAGTGGGAGAGGTTATTATCTATAATAGACCAAATAAGAAAAAAATCCTTCAGTTCTTACACAAGTCTCATGGTTTAGGAGAAATGTCAAAAACATCATTTGCCTCAGGAGAGTTGATGCACTTGTAAAATGACCTTGGGAAAAGAAATTGTTACCCTAGATGGAATGTCCAAAATACTTGCTTGATGAGTCAAATGCTAACTAGATACCGAGATATTTCCAATGAGCCATCATGAGCTCAATTTGGAATTGAGGAAGACCTCCAAAAGTTGACTACAATAACACTTTTCATTTTGGCAGCCTCATTCTGCACATTTTGACCAATCTTGGGAGATTGCATGTTTTACAGGGAAAATGAGCTCCAAATTTGAAAATTCAAGATGTGATGGAATGTAGACAAGAATAGATTTATAATGAGCTATCATGGGCTCAATTTGTACACCGGGAGAGCCTCCAAAAGTGGCCTGCAAAAAGGAGTTGTGCATAGAGGAGAGAGAGTTCTGCATAGAGACAAAGCGTTGTGCATAGTGTAGTTTCTGTAGTGTAAAATTGAATGGAACTGCACATAGAGGTGGAGTGATACGTACCTATAGGTGGCACTACATATAGGGCTAGAAAGTGCCAAAACACTCTGTCAGCGACTTAAAACTTGATGTTTGCCTTCTATAACCTATAAACAAGTAAGTGCGATCTCTAAGCTGTCCTCTTGGCATTCAATTCATCGGTTTGAGTTTGGTCTGCTATTTTAAAAATGAAACGCCAATCCCTCACACATCCCTCCACCTTTTCTTTGAAAACCTAATACCTCCCACACATCCCTCCACCTTTTCTTTGAAACCCTAATCCCTCCTACAAATCCATCCATATCCCTTATTCCCTAAATCCCCAAAAGCAAAAATCCTAAAACCATATTTACTAAATAGCCCATATCAAAGAAGAACACACTCCTTCTTATTCTCATATTATATATATTCCATCTTACACCACATAAGTTCATCTCCCGTTTCTCTCTCCCTTATCACCAATACTCACTCCATTACCTTCTCTAGGGTTACACAACTTCAAATTTTGACAAACATGGACAAAGATGATAGAGAAACTTGGCTTGAAAGGGTAAATTTTCACTTAGAGAAGCTGATACAAAGGGCCAATAGGGACAACCAAATCATCAGGTATATGGCCTACCACTACAGGACCAGGAACAAAATTTGTAATATAAGGGTCAAGCAAATGAAAGCAAGGCTAAGAAGGGCACTCAAAAGAAAAATGGAGGAGGATAGGCTTAGGTTGCTTGCTGAAGCTTCCTTGGCTCATAAAGATGCTTGATGGTGGTATTGGCCACAAATTTTTATCAAATTTGAAGGAATTTTTGCCTTTGACAACTTTTGGCAATTTTGACATAGGAAATCTGGCGGCGCTACGCTTTTCCTAGGGACACCAAATGGACAAATGGTTTGCATTTTTAGATTCAGAGTGATGAGTACATGCACCCTATGCATTTTCTAAGCATTTGGAGCAGAACTAGTCTACCAAAAGGTTGAAAAACACTCCAAAAATGACCTTTCTGCGCCTTTTTGGACACACAGAAGCAGTCTTGGCTGAATCAACTTTTAAGGGGTCAAATGAGCTTCAAATGAAGAAATTCAAGTTGTTTTGGAAAGAAACCTTGAACAACTTTCGAATGAGCTATCATGAGCTCAATTTGGATACAGGTAAGGCTTCAAAAATTAACTTTAAAAAAGCATTGCGCATAGGGCTAATAGCACTGCGCATAGGACAAAAATTGCACTGAATTGCCATTTCACTGTGCTTTGACTATAATTTTGGATTTCTCTCATTGAGGGTGTTTTAATAATCTAAATGATGACTAGGCTTGTAAATATGATCGGTAATAAGTATTATAAGGTAGATTCATTATATTAAAAGTCATTTTGAGCACAAATGAATCAGTGTCCTCACTTTTAGAGGCAAGTTGTAAGGATGCCTGGATTCCAGTTTCTTGTTCAGTGTTGGTTAGATTAGCTCCTCATCTTAGGGATTCGACCCCTGAGGGTGGGAGGAGGTTGAATCAATGTCTATATCTTCTTCTTCTTTCTCATTGTAAAGGGTTGGACTCAGTGGGATGCTTAGGCTTTGAGTAGACATCATTTTATATCAGTTTTAGGAGGAGATTAATGAAAAATTATAGCTATTTCTTTGGGATCCATGTGGTATGATGTTTAGTTCATTTTTCTCTATTGTGATCATATGTTAAAATGTTTTTTGTACTTCATCAATCATTTCATTGCTTTTAAGTGGATGTTTTCAAGTTGATAGGCAGAATCCACAATATTTATGCTCTATTTTGGGAAAATATTCACATTCTATGTTTTCTTCAGTTTAGGAAGAATCCATGTTTCTTACATGCTCTTTCTAGCTCCTCACCTTCCTTTGAATCACTTCACCCATCAAACCCTATATTTCTGAGCCTTGCGCCTACCTTGCCCCATCGAAACCCTGCAATTTTGACCTAATTTCCTTGCCCTAACTTTTTGGATCCTCCTAATCCAGCAAAACCCTTGAAAATCAAATCAAACCTTCTGCTACTATACCTAGCCTAATATCATTTTCTTGATAAAATCATCTTGGCCGAGATCCTTACGGAGAGAGCCCTCTCCTGGCCTAGTAGGGCTAACTAGTTGGCTAAGCATGGTTTGTGGTTACCTTGGCATTGCCTTCCTTCAGCCTGAGGTTCAATCCAGGTGCTAACATAGTGGCGACCATACTGGGGAACGAGCGAAACGTTTCGTATTCCTTGGGAAATATCATCAAATTTCAGATCTAGATCTGATTGTTGATGGTTGACAATGATCAAACACAGGAAGGTCGAAATCATTACCTTGGTGACTCCAATTCAGTTTCGAGATCATATCCAAAGACTCCACTGGAGGATGAACTCAACCAACAGAAACATGAAAGGACAATATGGAAAGATTAGGTATTCAAGTTGGAATTTCATCGAGGACATTATGTTCTTTGTCACCAATTATTTTTTCTCTTTTCCCGAGAATGTTAAAAAGGTTTTACAAAGTATATTGTATTTGAGAAAAGATCCTAGACCTGCATGTGATTCCTTCCCTTTAAATATTGTGAAAAAAAACTCTTTGTACGCCTTTGATATTGATCAAGACCCTTATTTTGAATCTTATGATGACCATATTCAAACTGGTGAGACTAAAGATACCAAGATTGATTCTACATCTTTTGTATATACTCCTATACTTGGTAAAATTCTAGATAGATATAAGCCTATGATTTTACCTCCTATATCCCATCCTTTCCCTAAAAATCATTACCTATATCTACCAAGATTTGATGGTGAATGTGACAACATCACCGTTGAGAGACATGTATTGAATTTTGAGTCTTTTCTTGACCTTTTTGAAGTTGATGAAGTGGATGTCAGTATTAGGCTTTTTGCTCTTTCTTTGCAAGGAAAATTCAAGAGTTGGTTCAAAACCCTGCATGATGTGAGCATCTCAAATTTCCAGCAGTTTGTGAAAATTTTCCTCGACAAGTGGGTGGTCAAACAAAACCCTTTCTTGATTCTAGAAGAGTATAACCAGCTGAAAAGGCTGCCAGGGGAGACAGTACAATGATTTTTTTCCATGTTTAACCAAGTCTATTTTTCAATGCCTGCTAATATAATGCCTCCTCCTAGATCTGCTCTCTTACACTACCGGAAGCCTTTGAATCAGAAATGGAGTTCCAGCTGAGGGAAAGGAACCTTGCAACACTTGAAGAGATGAAAAATAGTGCAGCAGATGTAGAGGCTAATCTGCTTATCATAAGGGCAAAGTTGAAGGAAGAACAGCTAAAGAACATAGATCTATAGGAATCGACATCTTTAGAGGTAAAGATCAACATTTTGGTATGTGCAGTGGAAGAGATGATGTAAAAGATCACCACAAGGAATGAGTATGATGTTCAAGATCATGGCTTTCTGATTGAAGAAAAACAAGTGGCTGATCCAAAACATTTTCTTTTTTATCCCAATTGTCATAGATCTGATAATGATTGTTTTAAATATCATCTTGGAGAAGAGAGATCTATTTATTTGACATGTATGCTTGATGATGTGTTTTATACTAATGATTTTCCTAAGTTTGATCATTATGATGATGATTATGTTCTCCAAATAGAAGCTAGTCTTGCAAACAAACTAGCAGCTCGTTTGAGGAGGATGAAGTTCACTTTCAGCAGCTCGAATACAATGATCACCTGATGCATATCAGCTATGGAAGTCAGGGGTAAAGTGAAGAAAATTTTGAAGTGAAGGATCTTTGCCCCTTTGTTTTACTTCATTTCATTTCATCAGAGACAACTTTCATGCAATTAGAAATCCATTGTCAATAAGTTTTGATCTTAACCATCTAGAGGGCAATGAAATCCTTGTTCAAGACTTCTCACATCTAGATTTGTAGCCTCCGAATTCCATTGAATTTCAGGTTGTAGATGAATACTTAGAAGCTGGAACATATGATCAAATGATGCAAGATGATTTCGTGCCATTATGTTTCGAATCATTTCAGTTTTTGAAGCGAAATTTGCATAGTATATCTTCAATAAAGGATGAGCATATTGTAGAAAATCATGCAATCTCATTGGAACCAATAGAAAATGGGTTGCAACAGTCTTTTCAAGTTTTTCACGATCCAATAATTGATGTGTTGGATGATATATGAAGTCAAAGTCATTATCCATTAGCTAACTATGAGCTTGAAAAAATTATTGATACAAACTTGATCCGACAGCTGGTTTCTTTGTTATTTTCAGTAGGAGTCTTGTCATAAAGCTCAGATGAAAGTTTGCATTCATGGTATGAGGTGAAGCAAAGTAATCCATTGGATGAGCTAAGTCCCAATGCACATGAATTTCAAGATCCTTATGCAGTATTTTTGGAGTCAGATAGAGAATCCATTCTATTCAATGAGGGAAATTTTGGATCTGTTTACAAGTTTCCATGGGAGTTGCATTTTAGTAGTTCTCTCTTGCTTCTCATAAGCAAGCACTTGTAGAGAATTCAAATAGCAACCAGAATGCTTGCTTGATTGCATTGGTTGTTTCATTTCACTTGATCAAGTGAGGAATGGATCACTTAGAGTAGGGTATCATTAATAAGCCCACAGAAGTGAGCATGGTTCAGTTAGTTTCAAAGTCAGTTTGTGTCATCAAGTCATTAGTTTTCAGTCATGCATTTCAGTTTGAGTTTTTGACTGTATTGGCCTACATGGTTAGATACTTGGTCTACGGTGTTCATGACACCTCCAAGGAGCTTCCATCCCCAATGAGGCAAATGTTTGTGTCAATCTTTACAGCCTTCCACCAGTGATCAAATATGCTCTTATAAAGTGATCTTGGGGTGTCAAATTCAAATTTTTTTCATTTCAGTGAGTCTTCAAGTAAAATTTGGTCACTAGGTATTAGGTCTAGGATGGTTTTCACTCCTTCCAAATTTTTCCAAGTATTGGTCCATGTCACCATTCGGCTGAGTGTACTATCATTCAAAGAGTTTTCATCATTATTTCAAGTTCCAATGGGTCATTTTACACCTTGTTTGTGCTTCAGTTATGCTTAGGTAAGACTCATTTCCCTCTCCTAGGGTTTTGAAGGTAATTTTTCTTGGATAGTCAAATCATCAAAACAAATTTTATCATGATGCTCATACACCTTCTCCTATCCTTAATATACCTTCTTAAACACTTCCCATCACTGATATCTCTCAAATTCATCATTTTCCCACATACTCTAGCCTATTGCTATAATTTGACACTTTTCTAGGTTAGGCATGTGTTTTTAACTTTTGGACCCCTTCCCCTCACTCAATATTTGAAATTAAACTTTCCCATACTTCCTAACATCCCTCCCTACTTTTCAAAATTTTCTCAAGAATTTAGAAGCCCCTCGTCCCCTTCATTTCCCTTCATTTCTACAAATCCCTTGTTCCACATATCGAGATAGTTTTTATTCAAATGATGCTTCTGACCAAGAAAATATGAATTTGACAAATGTTAGAGAGGTTGTTTTCTATCATAGACCAAAGAAGAAAAACCTTGTTTAGTTTTTACATAGGTCTCATGGTTTGGAAGAAATGTCCAAAACATCATTTGCCTCACGAGAGTTGATGCACTTCTCAAATGACCTTGGGAAAAGAATTTTTTCTCCTAGATGGAATGTCCAAAAGACTTTCTTGATGAATCAAATGATAACTAAATACAACAAGATTTCTAATACGCTATCATGAGCTCAATTTGGAGTTGAGGAAGACCTCCACAAGTTGATTGCAACAACACTACATTTTGGCAGCCTCATTCTGCACATTTTGAGCAGTCTTGGGAGATTGAGCATTTTACATGGAAAATGAGCTCCAAATTGAAACATTCAAGATGTGCTAGAAAGTATATAGGAAGATATTTCGAACAATCTATCATAGGCTCAATTTTAACACCAGGAAAGGCTCCAAACATGGCCTACAAAAAGGAGCTTTGCATAGAGGAGGGAGCATTGTGCATAGAGACAGAGCATTGTGCATAGGGCAGTTTCTCTAGTGTAAATTTGAACGAAACTGCGCATAGAGGTGGAATTTTGTGCAACTATAGGTGGTACTAAACATAGGGCCAGCAAATTCCAAAACACTCTGTGAACCACTCAAAACTTGATGTTTGCATTCTATAGCCTCTGAACAAGTAAGTGTGATCTCTAAGCTATCCGCTTGGCATTCAATTCATCAGTTTGAGTTTCGTTTTCTATTTCAAAAATGAAAACGTAATCTCTCATACATCCCTCCACCTTTTCTTTGAAATTCTAATCCTTCCTACACATCCATCCACATTTTGTTTGAAACCCTAATCCCTCCTACAAATCCCTCCATATCCCTTGTTCCCTAAATTGCCAAAAGCAAAAATCCCAAAACCCTATTTACTAAACAACCCCTGTCAAAGAAGAATACCCTCCTTATTCTCATATTATATATATTCCATCCTACACAACATAAGTTTGTCTCCTCTTCCCCTATCCCTAATCACCAATGCTCACTCCTTCATTACCTTCTCTAGGGTTACACAACATCAAAATTCGACAAACATGGACAAAGATGATAGAGAAACTTGGCTTGAAAGGGTCAATTTGCACTTAGATAAGTTGATACAAAAGGCCAACAAGGACAACCAAATCATCAAGCATATGGCCTACCACTACTGGACCCGAAACAAAATTTGTAATATAAGGGTCAAGCAAATGAAAGCAAGGTTGAGACGGGTACTCAAAGGAAAGAAGGAGGAGGATAGGCTTAGGTTGCTTGCTGAAGATTCCTTGGCTTATCAAGATGCTTGATGGTGGTATTGGCCTCAAATTTTGATCAAATTTGGAGGAAATTTTGCCTTTGACAAATTTTGGCAATTTTGACACAGGAAATCTGGGGGCGTTGTGCTTTTTCTAGGGACACCCAATGGAAAAATGGTTTGGATTTTTGGAATTAGAGTGATGATACATGCACCCTATGCGTTTTCTAAGCTTTTGGAGCAGAACTAGTCTACCAAAACGTCACAAAACTCTCCAAAAATGACCTTTCTGCTCCTTTTTGGACACACAGAACCAGTCTTGGGAGAATTCACTTTTGAGGGGTCAAATGAGCTTCAAATGAAGAAATTCAAGATGTTTTGGAAATAATACTTGAATATATTTCCAATGCACTATCATGAGTTCAATTTTGATATTTGGAAGGCCTCCAAAATGGACCTACAGAAGGGGCTACACATAGGGCCAGTGGCACTACACATAGGACAAAAATTGCACTAAATTGCCATTTCATTGTGCTTTGACTGTAATTTTGGATTTTCACTCATGGAGAGTGTTTCACTAATGTAAGTGATGACTATGGTTGTAAATATGATGGGTAATAAGTATTAGAAGGTAGATTCATTAGATTAAAATTCATTTTGAGCACAAATGAATCAATTTCCTCACTTTTAGAGGCATGTTGTTAGGATGCCTATATTCCAGTTTCTTGTTTAGTTTTGGTTAGATTAGCTCCTCATCTAAGGGATTCATCCCCTAAGAATGGGAGGAGGTTGAATCAATTTCTATATCTTCTTCTTATTTCTCATTGTAAAGGGTTGGACTCAGTGGGATGCTTAGGCTTTGAGTAGACATATTTTGTATCAGTTTTAGCAGGAGATTAATGAAAAATTGTAGCTATTTCTTTGGGATCCATGTGGTATGATGTTCAATTTAGTGTTATCTATTGTGATCATATGTTAAAAAAAAAATTGTACTTCATCAATCATCTCATTACTTTTAAGTGGATGTTTTCAAGTTGATAGGTAGAATCCATAATATTTATGCTTTGTTTTGGGAAAATATTCACAGTCTATGTTTTCTTCAGTTTAGGAAGAATACATGTTACTTAGATGCTCTTTATATCTCCTCACCTATCTTTGAATCACTTCACCCATCAAACCCTAGAGCGTTGAGCATTGTGCCTACCTTGCCCCATCGAAACCCTGCATTTTTGACCTAATTTCCTTGCCCTAACTATTTGTCCCCTCCTAATCCAGCAAAACCCTTCAAAATAAAATCAAACCTTGTACTACTATACCTAGCCTAATATCATTTTCTTGACCCAGTCATATTGGCTAAGATCCTTACGGAGAGAGGCCTCTCTTGGCCTAATAGGGCTAGCTACTTGGCTAAGCATGGTTTGTGGTTACCCTGGCATTGCCTTCCTTCAGCCTGAGGTTCAATCTAGGTAATAACAGATACATGCCTATAAAATATGTTACAATGAGGATTAGAGGCCTATTTATTATTGAGAAACAATTTAAAACCCTAAACATCTAAAAATATAACCCTAGGAGATGAAGCGCCAAAACTATGGGCCCCGTTTGGGCAAATTGGTACGTCAACTTCTCGGGGTGGTAGCTTTGGCATACAATATTTGTTTGATGCGCACAATACCTCACTAGAAAGATATATCTGAGGACTAAAACTTATGAGTGGTTGACATTAGTAAAATTATATTTTTGGCAACGCATTTCTCAAAAAACATGGTTTAGGGTCTCAAAATGGCTTTGAAAGTTCAGAAACCGAAAAACTGCCAATAATAGTAAGTTGTGTTATGATTAAGGAAAATGAAAAACTGAAAGAGACAGTGGTGGGGATCCAAGTGGAATAGGTGGGTGGCCACCAAAATCAACCTAGATCATCTGATGGGCTCATAGCTTTCGTTTCTCAGCCCCTAACTTTGCATCCTTCGTTCTCTTAAGTTTTCGTGACCAATAGCCAGCATATATTGAAGCCCTCTTCATCAAAACTTTTTCTAAAAAAGTTTTGATGCTTTCATCTCTAATATTCCTTCTTAGAACTTAGGTGCTCCAACCAACCCTGTGCCCTTGGTCCCTTTGGTTTTCCATGGTCAGGTGCTACTAAACATTAAAGCTCCCCTCATCAGAAGTTTATCAAAAGAAATAAAAAGAGTTACGATGTCCTCTTCCTCCAAAATCCAAAACTCTGAAGTGAAATCATGCTGACATCCTCCTCTCCACATGGCATCTCTTGGGTAATGACATATGTCACCCATATTTTTCCTTTCAGGCCCTCCAAAACATTGAAATCTCTTAACTCATGTCCTTGTCCTACCACATCACGCTAACGTAATATACCCTGTCAACTTCTCGGAACCAACTATTTGCTACCATGTGTCCAATTTTGAGGAGAGATAAAGGGTCCTTAGGGTCCTTGCTTTTGTGCTAGTCTCCTTTGTACTTTCTTGACCAAGCGTGAGTCTGTATCAGAATCCCTCTTCATCGAGACCTTTTTTTAAAAGACTTTCGAGGCTTTCAACCTCTGATATTCCTTCTATAACACCCTCCTCCCATATCTAAACAAGTAACCAGCCAATCGTGGTAAACATGTGAAGGTAAGCTTCTCTGATATGGTTTAACTCCTTATGTGTCAATTAAGGAAGTGGAACCAGTGGAAACACACCATTTCAGACCTCTACACCTACTATAGGACTCCGAGAATGCATCCTAGTCATTCCCCTAAAAAGCCCCTAGGTCCCACTAAACTTTTAGACAACTAAACCCTTGGACACTCCCTTGATATGGATAAGGATGTATCTGGAAACCTTTGGATGTATGCAAAACATGGGTATGCATGCATTTGGGGATTTTTCTCCTCGGACCTGTGCTTGTGACTCTGAGATTTGTTTCACTATTTAAGCCGAGAATCTATATCATTGCCCATAAACCCCTGTAGCTTTCAAAATCCATGAATTACATGATGATAAGACCTATAAATCAAAAACTGATTCTAGGACTAGGTGTGACCATCCCCAACCAAGACTCGAATTCTATCAAACACTTGGAATCAATGCAATCTACAGGAAATGAATACAAGATAGAACATAAATGACTAATAACTCATATGAGACTTGATGAGAAGGATCACCACCCTCTTCCTTTAATTTTTTTTACATAAATTAGGTCTTGCATCCATTATCCTTTCAGTTACAAGTAAATATATAAAATAGCCATGACAATAACTAGTCATATAACCATTCTTATAACTAGAATTAATCCATGTAAATAGAAATGAGATAATAGTCATTAAAGCCACATATTAACAATTACAAAAGCAAGAGAACTTAGATTTTATTAAAGATAGGAAAATTTGATCAGGTAAGGGACCTCCATGTACCACCTGACTTTAGACATGGCTGAATCAAATCTTTCTTTCAGCTAGGCATCCCCGTGCCATATTCCAAGCATCAATGGGGGATCTCATGCATAAACCAATCCGAAAGAAACCAAGGGAATCCATAGGTTAAACTACCTCCACGCTCACCAAACTGTGATCTCACCAAAACTGGCACCAAGATCATAAAACCAAATAAAGCTAGGAATGCCTTCGGACTCTATTACTATCCTTGATGAATTTTCCATCTCCTTATCTCTCAGGTTTTACCATAATCCACACCAGATCTCTAGGACCTAAATCAAGACACCACTCTCTTAGGCTTTACCGGAATCCACCCCAGATCACTAGGGCCTAAACTAAGATTCCACCCTCAGGTTTTACCATGTATCCCGCCAAAACCAGTCAAGGGATTCCTAAGCCTTTGGGAATTTTCCTGAGACCACCTTTGCCTGAGATTCCTAAATCATTCCACAACTCCAAAGCTTAAAAATGAGAAAAAAATAGCATCACACCATGGCTATCTAGAAAAAAGGCAAGGCAAGGTTGAAAACCATTATCATAACCCATCAAAACCATGCCACCAACAACAACATAACCATATACCAACATACAAAGCCATGCGTGTCAAAACCATCTAGGAAGTCACACATGGAATATGTTACCTACAAGTATTCCTACTAAAGTTTCTTGATCATACTATTCCTTCTTTAATATTTGCTTTGATTCATTTTCCTTTTCCTTCCTTTGCTTGCTTTTATGTTCCTTTCTCTAGAGCTGAGCACCAACCTCCAATTGATCCTCAGAAGCCTTTTTATAAATGAGGCCTCTATTTTCTTCAATTTCCATTATTTTCCTTCAATTTTCTCTGCACATTCATTCTATAACCTTTCACCTTCCTTTTCTTCTATTTTCCTTTATTTTCATAAATAAATGTGCCAAAATACCTTTTTTCCTTTTAATTCATTTAGCGTTTCCCTTAGCCAAAATAATCAAAATGAACACCCACACTAGGACGTTGGGGAAATTATTTGTTTTATAATTTCAGTATTAAATTATCAATATGGGAACTTGCAATATTCAAGGCATAAGTGCAGGTAACGCAAGATCAAAGTGTCTAATCTAAACTAAAATCTAAGAATTGTGGGATAAGCTATTGAATAGAGTACAAAATTACTGTTCTTAAATTAATTTACAGAAATAAGTACAAAATCATAATTTTTGTTTCCAAATCAGTTTACGAAATTAAGAACATAACATAATTTATGTTTTTAAATCAAAATCATTCTACAACTTATGATTTCATAGCTTAGAACCAATCTGAATTAACACACACAATTTCAGAAATAAATCTAATTAAATCTCACTATGATATTAGGAAATAACAAATTATCTACTCTAAGGATTAACCAAGCAAATAAAATAACGCTCAATACATGGCATGAAATTTCTAAAGCATTAATACACAACCTATACTAAATAATAACATGATGTCTCTAATCGATTCTGAATATTCAAACAAAGCATAAGCTATAGGAGTCTTGTGCCATTGATATATAAATTCATAAGAAATAAACACAAGAAATTAAATTTAAAACATAAAAAAAAAAATTCTTCATAAATTCGTTTCAAATTTAAACTTATGTTGGCTTAGGGTTGTCTTGACCCAGGTTCAGAGTTAGTTGCGCCAACCAACAAAACCCTGCACCACTAACCGTTTTGGCAACAACCTGTGTAGTTCAGGTTGCAGTCTCACTCGAAGCAGTATGTGAGGATGCAAGAACCAAGTTTCTACATCTAGACACTAGTGTGATGTCTTCCAATACCTTAGATCTGTCTCCATGCATATCAACAGAATCCTAGGGCTCATCACTATAAATCTATTGAAACAACCTTCAAAACTTCGTGAAGGTCCACGATCATTCCTTGCAGACCTTTAGCAATCGATCTACCTACTTATGCACATCAGAAAGAAATCCTAAATTGGTGTTCGCACAAATCTACTTAAGTCATTAGTAAACATAAGAGAAATCACCATAGTCTTCACGGAAATGTTTAAACATGCATTGCATATATTACTAATACTTATTCAAGAGAATTGCGTAGCATTCAATCAATATTTCATAAAACAAGTCATTCATCAGCAACATATAACATAAATAGACATGAACAAAAATACTCAATAATTCTTTAGAAACTTGTTTTTATTAATTGCAATCCACAGATTACAGACTCAAACTACCCTGCACACACAACTGCAGGGGTCCATGCACTTAGCCGCGGAGCCTTTCTTTCCCTATCTAAGTGCAGGAATCAGAGCCTTGTTTCCCTAGCTACTACCCTAGGCTCTTCAATCAACCCAATTCTCTATCTTTCCTCCATCTAGTTACCTCTTATTTTTGCTAAGAATCAACTATTTATAGAATTTTTTTATACAATTCCATGGTCCGCGGACCATGGGTGAATCTAAAAAATTGTCTCAAAACATATCCAAAAAAAGGGGCTAAGCTCCTTTGACTTTTATTCAACTATGAGCTTTGCATCCACAAATTGTGAAGACTTTACATATTTTACAAAATTGTACCAAAATTTGGGTTATCTAACCCCAAACTAACCTAGGGGATCCCATCGCAACAACTTCCCTTTTCCAACATTCATGAATTTGAAATTGTAGTCATGGAGTTAATCATGTACGAAGTATGGTAATAACAATGCTCCAAGGCTTGCAAAGGCTTAACAACAATGCACTTGTTATCTTTAATCCAAATCTATGAAAAAAAAGAAACAACTTAAGTATGGAATTAAATGCAGAAATTTTGAAAGTCACTAATGAAAGTAATGAGCATTCAATCAACTGTTTTAATTAATTCTAAATTCAAATTCAAATAAACTACTATCCACGGGATCACACCATAAATTAGAAAGCAAAACATAATCTAGAATGGATAAATAAATTTCTGAAATAAATTAGCAAAGAAATTAAATCTAATTCAAACAATTTGAAAGAAATCAAATATAAAATGGAAGCAAACACTAAAATTCACACTTACATAATCTATGTAACCCTACAAACATGATGGGTTCCAGCGACCTTTCCTTTCCATGTGCTACAGGTAAAATATTGATTCACAAAATGGAAAGCAAATCCACAACAACGTCATCATCCTTTATTCAATGAAAAACAAATGTTTAATATACAACAACCTTGTAGTTGTGCTTCCTCTCCTACGTAGCTCCTCTATGTGTAACCTGCAACTCTTGTGTGTAACTCTCCTCTATGTAAATCTCCCTATATATACTATGCTTTCACAATTTGAGATCCAAAACTCAAGGATCTGATCTTAGCCAAATGCCAACAAAATTACAAAAATATATTTCGAATGATGTTTTTGGAATTGGTTATGGAAAAATTGTCTTAGGAAATCTCATGATCCATGCATAACATGATTGAGATATAGAATATCTAATTGTAGCACAATATAGCTTGAAAAAGAAACAAAATAAATCTTCAACAAAATATATGCAACCTTGGTTGACTCGAAAGCATGGAGGACACAAAACCGTCAAACCCAATGATTTTGTACTCAAATTCAGAGTTCGACACCAATTCTATACTTAAAAATTGTGTTAACCATAAGTTCTTCATGATGATGAATTTTGACAAACGATTTCTAGGTTACCTAAATCAGGGTACATTGAACAAGCTCCATGTCTCAGAATCACAAAATTCTTCTTCATTTGATCAAAAATGTATATTTCAATCTACAACCATTCTGTACTTAACCTGTAGCAACTAGTTTAATTGACTTATGAAGAATTTTGGCAATGAATCCCTGCAATAAATAAACTTGGAAAAACCATCATTAGAAAATCATAGAAAAGTAATATTTAATCATTTAAAAGTTAAGAAAACTAATGATAATCAACCACGAAGTGTAAGATATTTATTGGCGGCAAGTTGTGGAATTATGGTATGAAATGACTTAAAAATATAGGAATTTAGGCTATGAATAGTGGAATTGTATAGTGGAAAAAATGGGCATATTTGAGGCCCAACAATGTTTCACCCAACATCCATCTTAGAATATGTGTACCTTAACCATGGTCTTATTTTTTCCTTTATTTACTTTTATTACATGAAATTTTATCCAGGGGATGTTATAGAACCCTCCCCCTTGGGGAACACAGCCTTCGGTGTTAAACCACACCAAGACCTCAAGAAAACCACTGAAAATAAAAAATACTACCCATGGAGATTTATAACTTAGCTCATCATAGCATTTACATTGAATGACTTTCTCAAAGGAAAAGCATCATGAAGACATACTACAAACTAGAGCTTTAGAATATACCTCACTACAGTATCTACAATAACCACATATACACATGAACATTTTCTAAACCAAAAAATAAAATGATATGGTGCCCATATCAATCAACAAGGGAATACATAGGCTTACACCTCCACCGTTAAAAGTAGTACCAGGATTCACCTCTTTCCCAGGAAGTCCAAAATCCACTGCCAATGTCAAAGTTGCATCCAATGTTCAGCACTCCAATCCAGCACCACATGTCATCTCAGTGAACAGTTACAGGCTCATTTTTCCATGGTGCATTCCCAATGCACATCTGATTCCATCTAGAAATTCTAATGACCAAAACAAATCCATCCTTGCCCTTCCCTTCTCTTATACACTGTCCGTCAGAAAATCTAGTAACCCGCTTCTATGCAGTCACTCACCTTCCAAGTTCCCCAGCATCCCCTATCTCATGTGATCCACACCTTGGCAAGGCTTCCTCACATCGTAAGCTCAAACAACCAATTCATATACCTACCTCAAAAGCATCATACCTGTCATAGCCTACTCATGGAAATCAATGGATGTTATTGGGTACAAGTGTCCCACAAAGGCCCTGCTCATGAAGTACTTTACCTGCATATTATTATCTGTTCCAATTCATTTTGTTGTTGCTACTAATGCTTTCCATTAGTTTTAACCACCCAACTGACCATTTCATGCCTTCTTGTATCAAGCACATAATTTCTATTAGATTAAAACTAAATTGGAATAACTTCAAATCATACCTCATTGGTGGCGTGTCAATAAAGTACACTTGCAATTCTATTCATTTCCTATCACAACAAGTCAAAATAGGATCCTTGACCAAATCATCATGTATACACATATCAAATCAAGTTGGCTCAAAGAAAAACCATCATAGATCAAAATCATAAATCACATGTACCCATTATAAACCAAAATAATAGATCACATGTAATCATCATAGACCAGAATCAGAAATCACATGCATAATAAAAATGAAATAAAATACTGATACTTATCCTTTAATCAATCCTTAGCTTTTACCTTTGACCTTATTCTGTATGGACACTAGATTGGTTTCCACACCCGTCAAACACCTAGTTCCTTCTCGTCAACCATGTTCACACAAAGATAGTGTAAATCACACACATATAACAACACATGACATACAACACCATGCAATACATAAACCTACACCTAAAATACCACAAATACACCTACACCCAGTGTATAACACCACACAATACATACTCCTACATCTAGTGTATACCACAACACAATACATGCACCTACACCCGATGTACAACACAACACAAATACATACAAAAAGTACAACACAATGAAAACATATGTCACGATACCATGACTATAGAATGCACACACATAGTACCGCATGCCCGCAACACAACATGTACGACATGCATACAATACCACATGTATATTAGTACCATATGTACAACATGTGCACAGTACCACGTATACACAACACCACATGCACGACATGTGCACAACATCACATGTACATAACACCACCTGCACAAAGTGTACACAATGCTACATGTACCCTACACCACATGTACAACATGTACACAATACCACACGTACACAATACCACATGTACGATGTGTACACAACACCACATGTACACAATGCTACATGCACGATATGTACACAACACCACCTACACATAGTGCCACTTGAACAACATGTACAAAACACCACATACACATAGCTCCACTTGTACAATCATGCACATAACACCATATGTACATAGCACCACATGTACAACATGCACGCAACACCACATGTACATAGAACTACATATCCAACATGTACATAACATCATATGTAGAGAACACTACATATCCAACATGTGCACAACACCATATGCACACAATGCCAAACATCAATCATGTGCACAGTTAATATGTACACAACACCACATATCCAACATGTTCATAACACTATCTATACCTGGCACTGCATATGAAATGTTCACACAACACTATATGTATCACCTTGTACATAACAATGCATAAATAACATGTACACACACTATATATACAACACATCACATATGCACAACATCATAGATGAAGCATGTACAACATATACAACATATGAACAACAATGGCACGACACATCCAAAACCACACAATCTTTACCAAGAAACCTTACTTCCAATGCCTTTCTTCCATCCATGTGTATCCTAGCATGCCACAAATCACGTTGCTTTCATTCTGCTGATGTATCCTTCACTGTTACATGTCATATCATAAACATAGGCATAATACAAGAATACAATATCCATTCATATCCACATGATACTGACCTCATATCTTAGTCATGACTACTCTTCCCACTTGATTCATCATAAACCAGGAACCTCTTCATGCCATTCACCTGCATAAGAAATCATTACTTCACGAGAATGACCCTCGGTGACCCTATCAGACAAGGACATACATACATACATACATACATACATACATACATACATACATACATACATAAACATTAGCATAATCATGACCATAACATAATTACCAAATGGCATAAGGTCAAGGTTAAGAGAACTCCCTTTATCTCTGCACACCATGCATGACATTGAGAGTAATCATTCCCAGCATAACCAAGTCATATGACGCCTCAGATCCATTTACTTCACCTTTCCTATTACCTTTGGATGACTAACCTTCCATTGTGAATTTATCCCAATGGACTCAATCAATCCAACTGACTATCATACTCTTTCCTTTAGTAGCCCTTATACATACATAGAGCTTCATCACATGTTGGGTTTCATTCAGCTCTCCCTAAGCTCCATTAACTTTCCTCTTTCCCAACCAATTCCCAAGACCCTCAAGACATAAAAGGAAAGAAAAAAGGCAAACAAGAAGACAACCATGAAATCCAATAACAATATGACACCATGAACAAAGTGACAAGGCCTTACACCAGACATAAACAAAGCTGCAATCAAGCTCAACAAATCACAAAATACCAAAAGCACAAGACTAGCAATAGACACCATGACTCAATCCCCCTGGTTCCCAATGCTTCCAAGGAAAATCCCAACCTAAGCCATGAAATCCCCTACATCATATTGCCATAAACACATAATTTTCAGTGTATAAACAAATATAATATACCAATTATATTACATTATCACACTAATTCCAAGCATGTTTCCCAGTATCTTCTCACACATGTCAACCACATGTTCCCAATATCAAGACAATATACCTATTATTTTGAAATCAGCATTTACCAAGACTAACAATCATGTCATAATCCATAGTCAACACATAGTCATTAGACATAATTCTAAAACTATATCCTACTTACACTTAAGAACATGTCAGTTGTCTCAACACATATGTATTATTAAAGCCATCTTAAAACAAGATCATTCCGACAAGAAGTCTTATATATGCATAGTCATATTATGCAATAAATCAAACATTCAAACATACCATGTTAGATAAGTCAACTAGATGACATAATAGACACCAAACATGTAAACACCAAATAGACAACATAATCAAACACTCAAGCACCAAATATACAACATAGGAAACTCATACCTTAATGTATCTCACGGGAGGCTATCTTGTCTACCCAATCAAGCTAGATTAGCATGATATAACTTCACAACATATCAACTCAACCATCAATAAGGTCATGATATCCATAATAGTAATTAGGTAACATGTTCACATCATAAACTCATAAATAATAATCATATCTACACAATCGGTATATCTTAGTATGGCATAATATCACAAATATGTCAGCTAACCATAACCTCTGCATAGGCCAATCCAATTTAACATGACACATATAACATCAATATCTTAATGTGATCACCCTATTAATTAAGTTACTAGAATCTAAAAACAACAAGTTATATATCATACTCATCAACAACATATAACCCTATCATCAAGTCAACTATCATAGACAACAAAAGAAATGCATACAACCACAGGTTATTATCTTTCATGATTATCTGACATCGTGCATATGACTACACTAACCAACTAGAATTTATCACATATGTAACCAAAACATCAATAGAATGAAAGGCATACACATAACCATAATGCATATAAAAACACTTAACCCACATATCTGCATGCCCAACATACAAACCTGTATGACGACATGCTCTTGCCTCAAGGTATAATATACAAAGCGAGGTACCTAAGGGGGGAAAATATGGGGTAGAAAAGGAGGTACCAAAGGGAATAATGTAATAATGGGATGGGCCATAGTAACAAATAAGGTGGTTAACCTACATCCTGTAAGGGAACACAAGTAGTTAGTAATAATGTAATGGGCCCATGGTATTAGATAGATGGTATTGAGGGAACCATGGTAATGACCCATG
>APFE030807180.1:68942-81531 GCA_000404065.3 Pinus taeda | reverse complement strand
CTTCACCAAAGTGCTTGGAAGAGAAAAGCTTGAAAGATTCAAAACGATGCTTGGACTCACCAACATCCCTTCAGATTAAGGGGGGGAATGTTGACACCTAATCCTTAGTGATTTGGGGAATTGAATGTGAACAGTCATCAAGAAGATGAACTGAACAATCACATTCATGTATATAATAGATAGCTGGGTAATTGAATAAACGAATCAGTTTTCTGGAGTTACTCTTGGCCTGAGAGTTTCAACCATTTCTAAACAAAGAACAAGAATCTAGGTAGTCAAACAGCTTGCCTCTAAAAGAGGGGAAACTGATTCATTACCCTCAAAACCATTTTGTATCTAATGAATCTACCATATACTAGTTTTTGACTATTACATTTACAAACCATGGCATTAATTACATCAGTAGATTCACCTTCATGAGAGAGAAAACAAGAAAATAGTCAAAATTTAGCAAAACAGTCACCCTAAGTAAAAATGCCCTATGTACAACACCACTAGTCCTATGCACAATGCAGTGCCTTTTCACAACGCACTCCTCCCTACATGTAGCACCAAGCAAAAAACCTCTAGAAGCATAGCGCCAGTTACCTATGCGCAGCACCGCCCTTGTTTTGCTAGAAATGACTTTGAAATTGCTTCTTTCTTCTTTCCTTGGTTTCTTTGACTTGCATAGAAATGAAAGAAGAATGAAAGGGGTTTATATATGGGTACCATTTTAATTTTTCTTTTTTGAAAACCCACTTTTCCAATGTTCTATGCCTTTTTGAAAAGCTTGTTTTTAATGCTTGTTCACTATTTTCTTTTGCAGGTGGATTAGCTCATGCTGACTTGATTTTTTGCAGTGTTTGTAGCTAGGCAGTATGGATTGATGCTTAGGAGAAACTAGGAACCAATATTACATATAGGAACATAAAATTACATAATAAATTACCATAAAAATAGAATATTCTATTTTCACCTCAAAACATGTTTTGAGGTGAAAATTACATTAAGCTTTAAAAGGAATAACTTTTGACTTTCCAGATGCTATGCTTAAGTTTATGTGGCATCCTCATGTCCTTGCTAATATTTATTGGCATTTTCATCATCAAATTTGACTATGGTGGAACCTTAAAACCTAATGAGACCAAACCCTATGACCTAATGAAATAAACTGAAGAATGAAAATGAATCATGACTGAAGACTATAGAAAGAGGATCAGCAAGTATATTTCATGAGGGAAAACTGAAGTGACCTCAACCATCAGTGGATCCATGACCTAATGAAGTGATGAAAATTTACAGTATGGGACTCCTATTATGCAAAATGTAAAAGAGAATATTTTGATCATTGATGGCATTATGACAAGACTGACACTAACAGATGGAACTGTGACCATTTTGGAAATAACAAAGGTCTTTTCTAAAAGGAACCTTATGCTTAAATTAGAAGAAAAGTGGCACAATGTGCAGGTAGCCATTGATAGGTTCATGGCTAAATTCCAAATACTGAGGGAGAAAGGTATGCCTAGTCCCTTGGTTATCAATGACAAACTCATGACACAGTTGGACTATGGTAATAGACTCAGAAAGTTGGCTAAGGAACAAGCTAGCACTTCATCCATAAAAGCACTGCCAACAGGCAAAGTTTTGTACAACACATTTGAGAACTTGTTTTCCCTTGAGCATGAGCTAAAACATTTATTCCTCACCAAGCCCAATTTTTCTAAGTATACTGAAGCCAATGAGATCTATAGGAGGATGATGAATGTCAAATTACCTGAGGCAGAATGGTGGGAAAATATGACTGATTTACTGTGAGACATTTATAGTAAAAAGTCACTATACAATAAAAATTGGCAGCTAGGTAAATAGACGAAAACAAGGAAGTAAGGTCAAAGAGTATAAGGGTCAAAGAGTATCAGGTGAAAGATAAAAGTTGAAGAAGATTCTAGCACGAAACACCACAACTGTAAGCTAGCATAAAGGGCTACAAATCCAACCATAAAAGCTAGTAGTACCACATAAAAAGGGACAACATGAAACAATTCATTAGATGTCTCTATCTTCTTGCAAGAAGATATTTGTATTTCCTAGATTAAATCTCAAGTTAGTTTGAGATATTTTGTAATAATTTTTTATATAAATACTTCATAATTCAAAGTATGTAGGGTGGATTCTTAGACATTTCTACAGACTTTATTGATTAAAGACTGTAAGCTATTGTATAATTGTTTGGACTAGCAAGATGGATTAATGAACAAAGCCAACACATTTCACAAGACTCATGTGTAGTGTGAAGTACAGACAAGTATTTTCTCTTAAGTTGTTATCTTTCTTTAAAGGTTTTTCCATATTCTTTAATGTATCTGAAACTTGAATGGTATAATATGGAATGATATCTCATAATTTGCTTCATTGCACTCTATTTTAACTATTATGCATTTTTATGTTTTCTGCTAATTATCTAAGTTAAAGAATTCTTGATTGTTCCTTAGTTTAGGTAGTTTCCCTCTAATCTATAGTAAAGTATTCTTAATTTCCCTTTGCTCAGGATTATCCTCTATTCCTCATTTTAATCCCAGTTTGAGAATTATTAAATGCTCTATCACCCTGGTTAAGATCATTTCACCCATTCAGCCGAAAGACCTGCACTTTACTCTGCTAGCTTACCCTTTGAACACTCCCTTTAATGAATTAATTCCAGTTTTTCTACCCTACTTTGACTCCATAGCCCAATAGCCCAGAGACATCATTCTATCCATATATTTAAGGATTCCACCATCCCACCTTCAATACAAATCAAAACCCCCTGAACTTTAAGAACTAGCCTAAAATCCAAGCAAACAAAGCTAAATCATATAGAGAGAGCCCTCTCTGAGTAATAGGTTGGCTAGAGCCTATACTTAAAATATTGGTTTGTGGTTACCTCAATCTTTTCCTTCTTCTCATAACTTCTAGGGAAATATTCTAAGTGATAACAGGGTCCCAAATTTCAACACTCCTATTTGGCCTTTTTGCACTTTAGCTCCCTATTACACAGTCTTTTGTCATGCCTCCTACACTTCCCTGTTTCATAGCCCAAAGTGCTCGAAACTTGGAAATCATGCAGTGTACCCATCGTGATATGAAATTCTAATCCTACATGAAACACTGATGGAAACATGCCTTGAGCCTTCCCTAAAGAAGTAAGCTCTAAAACCCTAATTCCATGACCAGTAAGACCCTGACACTAGAAATTAGTGCTTATGACGAGTTGCACTATATTGGCCTCACGCTAATAGCACACTTTTTACTTGGATACTCATGTTGATCCCTAAAAGCAAAATTTTCCCAAAGATGACAAGAAGCTTCGTCTTCTAGATGATTCCAGAACAATGAGCTGGAGGTTGCTCGATGTGAATCTGGTCAAATTCTCCTAATATTTCCCTTTAATCTTATCCCTATGAGCTGCCTCCTTGAGAGGAGTGCCTTCCCCTATATTTGGAGAGATCCTAACTCCTTCTCCCTACCTATATATTCATCCTCTTCCATTCCCAAATTGTTGGTCTCTGATTATTTGCACCCTTGTGCTGAGATAGTGTCCACATGCTACTCATTTAGTTTGGGGAAGTATTGGCTTAGGGGGTCCTTAACCAGGTTCATATTTGGTTGTGCCAAAGAAAACCCTACACTAGTGGATGTTTTGGCAACAACCTACGTAGCGTGGGTTGTAATCTCACCTGAAGCAGTATGGGGGGATGATGGAACCAAGTTTCCACATCCAGAGATTAGTGTGATGTCTTTTAATACCCTATATCTTCGCTCGCATAGATCTATAATTCCCTAGGGCTCGATACTACAATTCTATCTAAACATCCTTTATACCTTTGTGAAGGTCAACTATTAGTTTTTGTGGACCATTAACAGTGTATTCATCCACTTACGTGCACTAGAATATAAAACTGGATCTGAGCTCATGCATATCTACTTAAATATTAATAAACAGAGTAGGTAATTTATTAAGGTCTTCGCGAATTACATAAACATGCTTTCTTATGTCTTTTAACAATTATTCAACAGAGTCACACATCATTAGATCATTATTTAATCAACCTATTATTCATTCACAACATATATCACAATCATAAATCAACAAAAGTAGCAGATAAACATAGGGATTCTTCAACAATCTTCTTTATTGATCTTCAATGTGGTATTACAAACTCAAAGTAACCTACACACTAAGCTACAGGGGTCCACGCACTCAGCTGTAGACTATACCTCGGCCTCTGCACACTCAGCTACAAAGCCTTTCTCTCCTTTATGACCCATTTCTCTATGTTATCTTCCATTGACCCATTACATCCCTGGTCATCAGATTATTGCCTTAGACTCTCTAAGACACACCTACTTATACAATCCCATGGTCCGCAGACCATGGGTGAATCTCAAAGCCGAATCAACTTTACATAAACAAGGGCTAGAATCCTTTTTGACTCCTAACCACCTATGCACTCTATATCCACAAATCGCAGAGACTCTCCATCTTTTTACAGAAATTACATCAAAACTTGGGTTTTTAACCCGAAAACTCACTCAGGGGACCCCATCCCAATAGGCCCCCAACACAATGATCATCACTCATCCTCGAGTCACTCGAATGGCATTGCAATCTTGCCATGAAGATCCCCTAGCTCCAACCGAACTACAACAACATCAACATCACTCTCAGTGGCTTCCTACTTGATCTCCTCCATTAGTTTCTCTATAGCTGGTCCTTTTGCAGCTAGCTTCATTGTTTGTTGTACCTGCTGCAAGGCCTTCAACTTATCTTGAATGTTTGTCAAGATCTAATAAGCTTTGTCCAACCAAGGCTCCAGCCTAGCCTTAAGCAAGGCCTCCTTCTTCTTAGCTAATTCCACCTATAAGAGGAGCTTCTTCCCCTCCTGTAATTTTTCAAGGCATTGCGCTAGTGCGATTAAGGGCATCGTTGCCCTTAATTCATCATACTACTTCTGCAAATCCCTGATCTATGTACTCAATGTTTGCAATATTGTATCTTCCTGCAAGTTGGTGACCAACTCCATGGCTTCCTCAAAAACTATTGTGCATTCTGCAACTGTGGCATTTAGAGTGACCAACCCTTCCTGGATCATGACTTCGTGCTTCTCTTGGACTTCTAGCAGAGTCGAGGGCTGCATCTTCAATTGCAGCTTGGTTATCTTCATGTTGAATTCAAATTGAACTCGACTAACCTCAACCTTTGCCTCACACACACCAACAACCAATTTTATAACCTTTGTCTCTAGTTGTATGTCTTCTGGAACATCGAGTTCGGGTACGATTTTGCATGCCTCCATGACCGCTGACTCCAATTACGAGCTATGAGCCTTGAGCACCTCCTTTTCTTCCAAAATATGTGCCTTCTCGGCAAACAATTGCCAATTATTCACCTTGATTTTGCTGACAGCACTAATTACACATTTTTCCTGAAGGCAAAGCTCTCCCATGATTTCATGTAATAATTCATGCAATGTCTCCAGTTGTATCATGGCCAGGTTTAGGCCCATTTTTAGTATGTTGTCAAGTTGGGCACATTGTTCCTCAATCTCTGTGTGTACTGAACTTGTAGGCAAGGGAAAGACTCGTACATCCATCATCGGCCATACAACTACTTCCACGCCAATATATTGTTCTTGTGCTGAGCTGCTGACTGTGCCACTCACTTTACCTACATCCACCTGGATATTAGCTGCTTGAAGTTGTAACTTGCAAAGATCCTTTTGGACTCCCATTAAAG
Organism: Pinus taeda; assembly: GCA_000404065.3. Classification (NCBI taxonomy): domain Eukaryota; kingdom Viridiplantae; phylum Streptophyta; class Pinopsida; order Pinales; family Pinaceae; genus Pinus; species Pinus taeda. The sequence continues at coordinate 75,770 of APFE030807180.1, read as the reverse complement.
TTTATATGAACTACTGCTCCAATTGCTATAGTACCTCTATTGCAATGTCCCTGACTTTATCACCTATCATGTCCAAGTCTCTTTCTATGATCATCAGGGGATCCACCTATGTTTTTTGTGCCTTCTACTTCTTCCTCAATCCTCCTTGCTATTCCAATTCTCTATTTTTCTGCTTAATCCATGTGCATTTCCCTTGCTCACTTCCTTGGCTTGTTTCTATCTCTGTTGTTGTTGAAGGTGATTTATCACCCTTTTGGGTCTCGTGCTACTCCTGATCCACCTTTTCCTTGGCAGCGCGTTCCTCCATGACCCAGGCCTTTTCTAAATCATCTTTCTTCCTCTATGTAGCCAATTTTTGCACAACCTACTTGGCTGCCTCCTTCCTGTTCTTTGCGGCCACACTTTATTCACTTCCTATGCTTGGCCCAAAATCCAAATCATAAGAGGTGTGCAACTCAGCCGACCAGCACGACACTACCTCCTGCACATCAGAGTCCATTTCCAAATAGGGCAGGTTGTACCACTTCTATGTGGGATCCTTCTGAGCCTGGATATAAATTCTACGGAAGTCAGCTTTGAAACTTTCATACACAGACAACTAAGTGTAAAAGGTTGGGGAGAACCTTGGGTGCTATTTAACTGCCATCCAGAGACTTTCTTCCATAAAGACCCAAAAAAATTTGTCTCTATGACACACATGGGGTCCTTTGTAGCCCATAGGAAGGCGAACTATGTTGCCTCTGTAATCCCTCTTCCAACGAAGGAAACTGGCTATCCTCCAACAACTCCCACACAACCAGAACAATACATAGCAACAACCAAGTGTAATGGAATGGCTTGGTCTCAACCTGTGCCTCGTGGAAATTTCTAAGGAACTCTTGGCATAGGTATCTCGACCAGTTGAATAACACACACTTTGTGCACTGAGTTGCTAAAGGCATGATGGGCGTGGGAGCTCCATCCATGAGACACTTCCTCATCACCTTGCTAGGAAATATTTGGGCAGCTAACTGAACTGTAGGGTTGTTTATGGACAAGATGGAATACCCTCGCACTTTCTTCATCAGTTTATAATCATTTTTCATGCTCTCAACCAACTCCTTCTCTCTTGTCTTTCCACCAAACTCCTTAGCTAGATTCATCCCTTCATGTAGCAAGTGTGTAATCCTGTGAATCATCATATTTGTGATGGGTATATGCCCTCCTAGCCATAAACACCCAACATGTACTAAAATAAGTAGTTGTTGTATGTAGGTTGTGTTAATCAGCGTGTGGTGGTAATGCAACACCCAAAGCAAGTTGAGTAGCCTAGATTTCTCAACACCTGTTAGAAAATTATATATATTATAGAGCAATGGAACACATAAAATATATTGCTGAAATAGAAACACAAAAAACACATAAAACAGGAGAGACACAGATATACATGGTTCACCCATTTTGGGCTATGTCCAATGAGAAAAAACCAGTCCTTCCTTTTATATTATCCAAAAAAATAAAGAGATACAACCTACAACAAATTTGTTTTAATTCCATCTTCACTCTCACATAATCTCCTCTCTCTTCCTCACTCAGCATATAGATCTACTTAGACACAATACAATTCCCTCATATATAGCAAGGGGTTGCCTTCTAGGGAAAAAACCCTAAATTAAACATAACTTCTACCGTCAGATCTCCACCTAATGAATGTCCCAGATTGACGATGAAATTACAACATTTTACAAGGTAATTTTACATCTATTTTTAGCTTTGGGGGCCCTGCCCCAATCCCCTGCTGGGGGGGCTTCCAAAGATCGCAGTCACCCAACCATGGACCCCCCTTGTACTGCAAATATTAGGGGTGGCATTGCCATCTCATTACAAACTGGGGTCCAATATGGTGATACCCTTAATAAGATAATCAAGCTCCACACCCAACAATATCCCACTTGGAGATTAATTATAGAAACACCACCACTATTTCATTTGCTGGACAATGAATCCACTATGGACCTGGTTTTTTCTAGTCTTCTTTATCATACTTTAAGACCAATTGAAATCGAGCATAATCTTATTTTCTCCCTGGTTACAACTTTTGTTAACATATCTGCAGGATTCTGGCTAGTGTGTATCTTTTCCAACATCAATTGTCCATCTTCCAACACTGATTGTATGAGATGATACTTGAGTTGTATATGTTTTTCCTTAGAATGAAATGCAAAGTTCTTTGCAAGATGTATGGCACTTTGGTTCTCATTGTATAACATGCCCAACTCGTACTTCTTATCCAATTCATCCAAAAACCTTTGAAACCAAATCATTGCTTTACTAGCCTTTGCAGCAACAACATACTCTGCTTCTATTGTTGAGAGTGCAACAACACTTTTCAGTTTTGAAACCCAACTGGCAGTTGTTCCACCTATAGTAAACACATACCTTGTTGTGCTCCTCCTATTATCTCTATCACCTGCCATGCCTGCATCAACATATCCCTATAGAGCAATGTTTGAACCACCAAATCATAATGCTTTATTTATGGTACCTCTCAAATACCTAAGAATCCATTTCACCACCATCCAATGTTCTTTTTCTTTGATTTTTCATGTACCTGCTTACAACTCCCACTGCATGTGAAATATCAGGCCTTGTGGAGACCATTGCATAAATTAAGCTTCCAATTGTTGTTGCATATCGAACATTAGACATATAATCCATTTCTTCCTCGGTATTGGGACACGCCTTCTTACTTAGTTTGAAATGGCTAGCCAGAGGTATACTAAATGGTTTTTCATTTTTCATATTAAATCTTTTCAACACCTTTTTTATGTACTCACTCTAAGATAATGTTAATTTTCGATTCTTCCTATCTCTAGTTATTATCATACCAAGGATTTGTTTTGCAACACCCAAATCCTTCATTTCAAATGAGTTCACCAATTTTATTTTGAGCACATTTATTTCTTGCATGTTAGAACCTGCAACAAGAATTCCATCTACATACTATAACAATATAATATAGCTACCATCATTTTGCCTTTTGAGATAAACATAATGATCAGAGTGACATCTAGTATAACCTTGTTCAGACATAAACCTATCAAATTTTAGATACCACTACCTTGGAGCCTGTTTTAATCCATAGAAGTTGTTCTTCAACCTGCACACTAGTTTCTCCTTCCTCCAAATCCCCATGGAGAAATGATGTCTTTACATCTAACTGCTCAAGATGCAAATCCTTAGCTACTACTAGACTTTAAATAGTTCTGATTGAATTCATTTTAACAACAGGAGAAAATATCTCATCTAAGTCTATACCCTTTTTCTGTGCAAACCTTTTCACCACAAGTCTAGCTTTATACCTTTTTTTACCTCCATTTTCTTCCTTCAACCTGTAAACCCATTTATTCTGCAATGTTGTTTTAGCTGCAGGAAACCTAACTAAGTCCCATGTCTGGTTATGTGCTAAAGAGTCCATCTCTTCTTTCATAGCTTGCTCCCACTTCTTCCTAGTTTCTACTTGCACTGTTTCTTCATAACATTCTGGTTCACCAAAATCAGTCAATAATACATAATATAATGAAGGAGAGTATTGTTCAAGGGGTCTACTTATCCTGGTAAATACTCTAACACCCCTTTCAAGTTTTTGATGTGATTGTTGTTATTTTGGTTGATGTTGTTGTTGTAGTTGTTGATCATTATGATTTTTAGGCACCATCACTTTTTCTATGATCTCATCAAGCACTGTGTACTATTTGTTTTCTTTTTCATGTTTCTTTTCCTACAGCTGATCCTTATAAAAAACCTTTTCATTGAATATGACATCTCTGCTTCTAATGATTTTTTGTTTTTCATAGTCATGAAAGTGATAACCAAAATCATTCACACCATATCCAATAAAGGTACATTTCTTTGATTTTTCCTAAAGATTTGTTCTATTTTATTTATTAATGTGGACAAAGGCTTCACAACCAAAGTCTTTAAAAATGAGTAGTTTACCTTTTTACCTATCCATACCTCCTCTGGAATACACCATCCAAGGAACTTGAAGGCCCTTTGTTTATTAGATAGACAACAATATCTACAACATCTGCCCAAAATTTTAAAGGCAATCCTTCACACAATCTCATGCACCTTGCATGCTCCATGATTGTCATGTTCATCCTTTCTGGCACACAATTTCTTTTGGTGTTCTTCGAACTATCTTCTCCCTGTGAATTCCATTCTCTGAACAATACCTATTAAACTCTTTGTTGCAATATTCACCTCCATTGTCTGATCTGAGACACTTCAACCTTTTTCTTGTCTCATTTTCAACGAGAGCTTTCCATTTCTTGAAAGTATCAAATACATCATATTTATTTTGAATACAATAAATCCAAGTTTTTCTAGTTGCATCATCAATAAAAGTAACATAATAATGAGATCCACTGAGAGATGATACCTGAGTAGGTCCCTATACATCTGTATGAAAAAGCTCTATTTTTTCACTCTTATTTTCTTTCCCGACTCTGAGGAATCTAACTCTCTTTTGTTTTCCATAAACACAATTCTCACAGAATTTTAAATCAACATGCTTCAAACCTAGAGACAAATTTCTTGAGTGAAGAATTTGCATCCCCTTCTCACTCATGTGCCCAAGCCTATGATGGCACAATGTCGTATCTTCTCCTGTAGATGTTAAAGCATTAACATAATTAGAAATAGCATTACATAAATGCAGTGTACCAACCTTTTCTCCTTTTTCTATTACCAGGGCTCCTTTAGTGACCTTCCAGGTTTTATCTGTGAAAGTGGTTACATAGCCTTCACCTCGCAGCTACCCTGTTGAAATCACATTTTTCTTTAGATCTAGAACATGCCTTACCTCCTTCAATAGCCATTGATTTCCATTATGTTGTTTAATGAAAATTGTACCCATTCCAATGATTTTATAGGGTTTATCATCACCCAATCAAACCTATTCAAAATCTCCTTGAACATAATCATGAAAATGTTTCCATTAGGTATGGCATGGAATGAGGTCCTTGAATATACCACCCAGACATCAATAATATTTTCTAATGAAAGAATCAAATAATATTGCAACACATCACTTGTCACGTTCACTTCATGATTGTTTTCTTGCTACACATCTCCATCTTTTCCCTTACGAGACTTACGGTCTTTCTTCAAGTGTCCTTTCTTCCCATATTTCTAGCACACTATCCCCAATCTCGACTTCAATTTGCCTTTCCTTGACTTACTGCAATATCTTGGGCTCTTTCCTCTTTCTATTTTTCTTCCCCTAGTCTCCTCAGTGAAAGCATTACCTGATGTCTCACTGGATCTTTTTTGTCACATTTCCTCACTAAGGATTGCACCAAGAACATCAACAAAATTTAACGTACTAGATCTAGAGTTAGAGTTACTAATAGCCATAACCAAACCATTCCAAATTTCTGTAAATGAGCACAGAAATAACAGAGCCCTAAATTCATTATCAAAAGTTACCCCTGCATAACTTAATTGACTGCTAATTGTATTAAATCAATTTAAATGATCAACAACAGATCCACCTTCTGACATTTTAATATTAAATAAATGCTTCATAAGAAATACCTTATTTGAGGTTGATGGTTTTTCATACATTTTGGTCAATGCTGACATTAAACCCTCTATTGTCATTTTCTTTTAAATATTAAAGGCTACCAACATCGCTAGGAACAACCGTATTGTTACAAGTGCCTTTCTATCGAGAATATACCACTTTGTGTTTGTCGTATTCATCAACTTCTTTGTCTTTCCACTCAATGGTTGGTACATATCTTTCCAGTACAAATAATCTTCCATCTGCATATTCCATAGCTGGTAGTTTTGGCCGTTAAATTTTTCGACCCTAAACTTGCCATCTTCCACCATTGCTCCCACTCAAACTAGGAAACCTTCTCTACTACGAGTTTATCAACCAAATAGACCTTCAGCTCTAATACAAGTTGTTAGAAAATTATATATATTACAGAGAAATGGAACACATAAAATATATTGCATAAATATAAACAAAGAAAACACATAAAACAAGATAGACACAGATATACGTGGTTCACCCAATTTGGGCTATGTCCACGGAGAAACATTCAGTCCTTCATTTTATATTATCCAAAAAACTGAAGAGATACAACCTACAGTAGATCCACTGTAATTACCTCTTCACTCAAGAATACAGATCTCCTCTTTCTCATTCAGAATACAGATCTACATAGATGCAATACAATTCCCTCAAATATAGCCAAGGGTTGCCTTCTATGGAAAAAAACCCTAAATTAAACATAACTTACACCTTCAAATCTCCACCTAATGAACAACCCAGATTGACTATGAAATTACAACATTTTACAAGGCAATTTTACATCTATTTTTAGCTTCACACGGGGGGGCTCCCAAATATCACAGTTGAGCCCCCTGGACCCCCCTTGTAGTGAAAATATTACGGGTGGTGTTTTCACCACATTACAAACTAGGGTTCAATGCGGTGATACCTCTGAATAAAGAAGATAATTAGGCTCCACACCCAACAACACCATGGGCCCATTCCTCTGTTTCTAGGGCTATCACACCCATGCCTTCATACTATACTCATTTCATGTAGTTATATATTGCCAAGTGTTGGAACTTAGCATGATCGCTAAGTCCCAGTCCTACATCTTTAGTAGCAGGACTTGTGTGAACCATGAACCTTCAAAAGGAACCTGCTCAGGGAGTAGGGGTGTGTTATGAAACCAGCTCAAGAAAAAGATAGAAAAGATAGATCAACGCCTTAGAATTCAGCCTCTTCGAGGGGGCAACCTCCTTTACATTACATAAATGAAC
>APFE030807180.1:25937-43912 GCA_000404065.3 Pinus taeda | reverse complement strand
CTCCCCCTTTGGACTTGATGGCAACCACCACACCAAGTCACTCTCCCCCTTTGACATCAAGGGCAAAGGGTGGACCAAAATATTCTTTTTCCTTGATAAACATTCCGTTGTCCATATTCCTTTTGAGTACATGCTAAAATCTCTAGTTGAGATCCGCCTTTGTACATGCCAAGATGTACCAATCCATGCTCCCCCTGAGAAAATGCAAAGGCCTTTATAACAAAGACCAAAAATCTATTCAAAACCATGATAGTCATTAGCCACTATCATATACCATATATGATCTGCAATATAAGCATCAACATCTAGTCCTGTAACCTGCAATACCATTATGTTGATCAACCAGCAAAATGTATCATTAATCATCATTAAAAAAGACTTCTAACCATAATGCCAACAATGCATTATTTTAAGTACATGCTCCCCCTGAGCCTGTGCCAACCATCATATACTATGACCGAACCATTTCTAGGTCTGTTTTGCTTCCTTTTTCCTCTGAGCTCCATAACACGACCTGTAGCCTCTAGATCACGTATATACGCGACTTATATTTATTATATCAGCGTATGCAAGATGGAATATTGAAGGTCTTCAATTTCAGTTTCCCCTGTGTCTATTATTGCAGCCAACTGAGTTATGTCACATCTTTCTGTCTCTAATTTTGTCTTCTTTAATACCTGGAATTGTGATGATGTATAATCCTCTTGCTTTGGAGTTTGAATCTTTCTCCTGAATTCCCTTGCTTTATGTCCAAATTTGTTACATGCATAACATCGTACATGTTTCATGTTCCTTCTATTGCAATCAATTGCTTTGTGACCAAACATATTGCAAGAAATACAATATCCTTTGAAGTACCTGGAATGTGATGATCTTGTGTGATAGTCTTGAATCATTCTACTTCTGCATCTGGCTGCAACATGTCCAGGATTATGACATACATAACATTCAATATTATTCAATGGAGGAAATAGTCATCTATCACTTCCATAGTTAGGAGTAAAGGATTTTCTTTGAGGAATTTCTTTCTTTGGTTGTTCCTTGTTGAGCATTTCAGAATTCTCATTAGAGTTCCTTTCCTCACCTTGTGAGCTAGATTCACCTTCAACAGATTCATAAAATCTAAGAGCAGGTTTGATAGTAGTGGATCTTTGACTACCAAGAATGTCATCCAAAATCTTAGTACTATCTTGAAATAGTAACAATTTATCCTTTTCTTATAATTTACTTTTTAAGATATTTACCTCAACCTGATGTTGTTCTTCCTTTTCCAGATACTTCTTCCTTATGTTTTCTTCAGCTTTTCTTCCTTCTTCCACTTGTTTCCTTAATTTGATCACTTCATGTTCTTGTTCTTCAAGAGCTTCTCTATTATGCTCCTTTGATTCTTTAAGATCTTGTTTTAGAGAGAGGATCTTTGATTCAAGTCTCTAAATTTTTATGCTCTGATCTTTTACTACATCCTGCCATTGCTCCCTTACCCTGGTTACTGACTCCAATTGTTCCTTTAATATGGTAACTTCTTCTGCTTCTACATCCCTACTTTCATATGCCATGATACTTTTAATGTATTCATTACTATTGAATGAGTCATTACTTTTAACATGGGTATAATAACTTCTATTACCTTCTTCAGACATCTTTCCTTTGTTATGAGAGCATCTAGCAGCATAGTGACCAACTCTACCACATGAAAAACATTTGAAAGGTAGCTTACCTTTGAAACTTCCAGATCCTCGTTCAAGATTCTTGACAAAATTTACCTCATCTTATCCTTCTGAAATGTATCCTGATTCATTTGCTGATACTTCAAATGCAACTTCTCTCATATCTGGTGGTCCTTCTTTTCTCATCTCATAAGCAATTAAGATTCCGTGAAGCTACATCATAGTGATTTTCTGTAGATCCTCCTTTTCTTCTATGGTAGACACTTTGGAAACAAATTTAGCAGACGTGGATCTTAAAACCTTTTCAACTAAGACAACTTCCTTAAATTCTTCACCCAGATTCCTCATAAAATTGACAATATCATCTATATGCATGAAATAATTAGCTATGCTTTCATTACTATGCATCTTAAGATTTTCATACTGTATTATGAGAGTTTTAAGCTTTGCTCGTTTTACCTGTTCATCTCCTTCATAGCTTAGAATGATTTTGTTCTATATTTCTTTGGCTGTTTTGAAATGCATGAACTTCATAAATTCTTATTGTGACAAACTTCCCAATAAAACAATAACAACTTTGGCATTGAGTTCATATTGCTTTCTCTCTGTTGTATCTGTAGGAATTGCTGATGGATATGTGTATCCTCCTTCCACGATTCCCCAAACATTCGTTCCAAGCGATTGTAGATATGTTGCGGTTCTTATCTTCTAGTGGACAAAGTTGCTCCCATCAAAAATTGGTGGCCTGATGGATGCCTCTCTCTCGTAGTTGCTCATGATGATAGATATTCCTTCAAGCGGTCAAGCTTCTTCTGAAGAACCTACTGTGATACCAATTGTTGTAAATAATACTGAGAGGGGGGGGTGAATCAGTATTAGCAAATCAATAATCTTTTAATTTTCATACTCAGATTCATATACGCTACTTCAGTTAAGGATACCCGCATATATACGAAACTGTGTTCAATGCAACTAGTGTATATCAAATAAACTTTTGATTCAGTTAGTTGATCTTCAATAAGTGCCTTAGAACATCATTAACCATATTAATAATATATAGGTGCAATAAAACAGAACATATCATCACACATAAAGAGCACACATGAACACCATGATATAAGGTGGAAACCCAATGTGGGTGAAAACCACCTGCTGCAATTCGTCTCTATCTTTCCTTAATAAGAAACTTCTTCTTTTGCAAGTGTACTGGTGCAGTCTTATACCAGTATGCAGGCTTCTACCTACAGAAGGCTACAACCTTCTCTTTTTTTCCAGACTTTCCCAGAAGGGAGCTACAACCCCCTTAGCTCTTGTACTAGTTGATGTACTAGTACGTAGGTGCTAACCTACAGAAGGCTACAACCTTCTCTTTCCTTGCAGGGACCACGTTTCATAAATTTTCAAACTGGATCCACAAGCACAAAAAAATCACCACTGCAATACAATCATCAACTATACCTGCATCATTAATCACTGAATCAACCAATACTGAATCACTGAAAACCTGTCATCAAAACACAGTTACTAGAACATAGATCAGAGCCAAGAACTCTGCAGAAACCTGAAACATCAACTCTCATAATGTATACGCTACTTGACTGTGTCAAACTGGCATCTATATGCACTTTCATCAGAGAGAACCCGCGTATAGATCTAAAGATAATTACTTTTACCTTCACTTTATCAACTGCATAGGAGCCTCCTTGATTCAGATCACAAACCCATAACCAGTATGCTAGATCTCACCTTTCATCAAATATTTTTCACCTACTTCCTCTCTTGGCCTAATGATCTTCTCCTTATATAGGTTTAGTCTTCTCCAAATACCATGGTCCAAAACCATGTAGAACCAATACTAGGGACCCAATACATGGGTTCAACACTTTGGATGCAATACCAAGGACCAAATACCATAGGTATAAATACCACGAACCCAAAAATAAGCTTTCCCACATGTACGCGCTTTTCCATGCACGAATGTGCGTGCATATGCATACATGACTTTTGTTCAGCAATCCCGCATGTATACACACCTTTGTATATAGTGAACTTGTGTATACCTCTCACTTGACCTGGTGTACTAAGATTTGTCCTCTGAATGAGTTTCCACCAAGGACAACACCTGTATCATACCTCTGAGTGAGTTTCCATCAAGGAAAACACCTATATCATAATGCCAACAACATATTACTGTGCAACATTTCCCACTTGCTAATTTTATTATCTATGTTCAACTCTCAACTGGTGAACTTGAAGACCTTCATTCTATTCGCCATCTGAATCATGAGTTTCATAAGTAGGAGGACCATCAAATTTAAAAAAATAAGATCTCTGAGTATTTGTTTTAAACTTAACCATTTCTCCTTCTTCTTGATTGCTGAGTATAAATTCTTAATGTAGGCTTGAACTTATCTCCATTTTAATGCTTTCTTGATTTGTTTGAAACAGGGTCAAGAAATTTTCCACTTGTAGGATTATTTAAGAAGAGTCTTTTTTTAACTTTTCATCATCATTTTCAGAAAATGATAGCTCTTAGCATTCAGAGAAATCTTCATAATTAATTTAGCTATAGCCTCCTTGAATTCAAGCTACATTATCAAAATCAAGAGCTTTAAAAGTTTCTTTAGAATCATAATACTCAACACAACCTTCAAAAAGAAACTTGTGTGCATATAAAGTGTTGCAAAATGAATTAAATGCTACATGGAAACCATTCAAAGAGGAAATACTTGAACAAGATAAAGATCTATACCAAACCCTTGCTTCTTGGTCCAAACAAAAAATGAACATCTTCATATTCACATCTACAAGAATGATACTTTGTTGCTCCATGCATTCATGAAATATTCTAAGATGTTGAACTAGACTTTCATCTCCATCTCCATAGAATCTTGGAAGATATTCATTCCACTCATGAAATGTAGACATATGATGAGGATATCCAATGATCCCAGTAAAATCTAGCTGGGCAAACCTATTGGCTAAGAATGTAGGGATAGCCAGTAAATCCCATAACAATAAATTCTCAAAAGGGAAAACACAAGGTGAAAATTTTACAACCTATCATTGGTTTTTGTCACCTTCAAAAACTAGAGAAAATTATTTAAACCCAGGGAAAAATAACTTAGTGTCTTCATTCCCTAGAAATCATGCCAAAAAATGGTGTAACTTAGGAGAAAATTCCTGACTGTGGGGGAACTAGCGCCTAAGATATCTAAATATTGGATAAAAATATTAAAATTAAGGGTTGGAAGTATAGGCCATGAAGGCTTGTAACCCAAAGTTATAGTTTTGAAGCCCTAGCCCTCCAAAGAAGAATAGCCAAAGAGGCTATGAGGGTGACAAGGTGGAGGTGTAAAGAAAACAATAGAAGAGACAAAATTTTGGCATAGGCAATTAAGAATCTGTGCTTTAACTCTGTAGAAAGAATAATTTAAGAATGAGAAAATATAATGAAATTATTGGATGTGGAGTACTTCATTAAGGGTTTCAAGATTAATTTTAATGAGTACAATTAAGTAAATTCATCAAAAATTAAACCAAAGCACCAGCTGTATCTTACATTATCCAAGAGAGGAAAATTCATAAATTTGAATGTTGAAACTCAAGAGAAAACAATCATTATAACTTCCCAATGTTGGAATCAAAATGCAATATATTATTCAGGCTTCAAAAATATTTTTGAATTACAGTGCTCAGTCATGAAGACTAAACTTCAAGCCAGTTTAATGTATCACTTATGGTCTTTTGTTTCCACCTACTAACTTAATTGTCTAACTGTCATGATCGGTTTCAAAACCAGTTCTGAGAGTAGTTAAGAAAATTGTTTCTTCCTTTTAAAAGGTTTCAAGATAAATAAACATATTGCCTTAAATGGTGTCCCCTTTTTAAAATAAAACTTCAACCTCTTTAGCTTTACACTACGAATGTTAAAAACATTGGGCTATTTAAATAAAGACAAGATGGGTGTAGGCCCCATGGAAACCCACACAATCTTTGGAAGTCATAAAACCACTTACGAAACCACCCTTAATAGTTACTAAAACAGAGAGAAACTGTCATTGTAGAAAATGTAGACCATTGATTTGTTGATAGGTAGTATGAGAAAACTAACTTATGAGACCATCCATTACATTAAACTTCGTGCAATATTTCCTCCTGTTACTTCATTTGATCTAGGAATGATGATATAAGTCGTCGATGTCTTTTGGCACTTACATGTAGTATACTTCACGTTAAACAATCTTGGATGTGAACTATGGTTGATTTGGAACTCCTCTATAGTAGTAATGTAAACATCATTTTTTCTATTAGAAGCCAGTGAATCAGACCTCCCACTAGCCACATCATGCAACTTGCTTAACCTACAATTTTTTCGGTCATCTTCATGAATAGAACCTAAGCCATCAGCTCCTTCATCACTTTCAGAGTCCACAACCACAACCACATCAATTTTGTGTCTCTTCCTACCCATGCTTGTCTTTGGTCCATGGTCAATAAGATGAGCCCGTAAAATTCCTTAGATGATCCAAAATAGCATGGAAATGGCTTGTATAGCCATATCTCTCGCCATCATGTTTTTTGAGATTCTGCCAGTATAGTAGGACAAAGTCACACAGTTCATCACATGAAATATGTTGGGTTTTGCTAAGAATTTCATCAACTAAGCTGGGAAAAGTTGGTGCACCGCCTCCTATAGATGTCTTTTATGTACCATCAGACATATCACTAGGAGAGACATGCACTAGACAAGTGCCCATTGATTGAATAAAATGTTATGAAATGAACACTGCCTTCAATCATATTATGCACACTAGTTGAAGCTACATTTTTATTAAAAGTACATGAGACATATGATGATCTAGAAGTTGTTTCCATTCTTAGTTAAGCATGAAAGATCATCAGTATTTTTTCTCTCTTCTTGCCTCTTTGTATGAGGCTATGACAACAATCCTATAGGATTTACAAGTTGTTCAATTCCATGAACAATTTGGGATGACTCTCTAGCATTTCCTTCTCTGTTTTGTCTCCTTGAAACTAAATTATGTTCCTTCTGTTCACTGGTAGAATTACACCATGAGGCAACTGTAGCTAGTTCCTTAACAAGGGTGCCTAAAGGTGGTGCTATGGAATATGCCAACTGAGGAATATTGCCAGCCTAGTGTGTGAGCCGCATTCACAGAAGTAGATGGGAGTTTCTCACTCTTCCACCACCTGGACTTTCTATGCCATATTTCACACTTTTCGAAGGAGATTGCCTCTTACCCATTGAATCATTTCTAATAAAATTCTTCTGAGCTCACTTCAATGCTCTACCATATGAATTCATAGTTGTCACCGTCTTCGTGAAGCTCAAATTTGGGGTAGGGAGTTTTGAAAACTCATCTCCTGCTTCACCTGTTTCAGTTTGTGTGTCAATAAGAAACCTTCCATTGATTATTGTTCCATTACCACCACAAACCTTACAAGATGTGCATGCATGTTTACTACAAAACCTAGAAGTTGCTCGAGAAGTATCAACACAACTAGGATATGCAAAAACTGAGCCTTCATTGCAGGTCCAAGGATGAATTTTCAAATGAATTAGAAATGGTACCTGTTAGCAGGTACTATTTTACAATGAAGCTCTTGGAGGTGATAGCCATTAGAGAAAAGACTTGTTCAACAATAATAACAAAAAATACATCCAATAAGATCAAGATCCTTCTGCTGCTAGTAAAGGAATCCCACTATTGCCTCATGATATTCATTGTCTTCACACCCACATATACAACAACTTGCTCCTCTACAACCATCTCCCTGTGCTTTGAGTCATGACATATCTCTTTAAAGTTACATTCTGCTATATAATCCTCTGAGGCAATTCGTTATCTAGCCTAAACAAGGCACTGTGAAATCATTTCACTCTAGATCATGTTGCTAAAAAAAGCTATGTTTCTGAAGCATTTTAGGTAGGTAGATAGACATAAGAATATGAAAAACTTCAAGGCAATATGATACAGATAACATCATCCCTTTCAAAATAGCATGACTTGTGAATGTCCTAAAGGAGAAATAATCAAAACTCTACAACATTATCATCGTGATTCAATTTCCCAATAGGTGAAACTACATTTTGGCATGATGAGATTGCCGAAGGCATATTTCGATATGTTAATTCATGTGGCCATACGCAAGTTTTCTAAAATTCATATGGCCTAAATAAAAAATAAAAGAAAAATGCATCACAAGCTCACATCAGAATCTTATTCTTCCCTGTAAGACATAGTATAACTTGAAAAGCAACATATTGATATTTTTTTATCATTTCCTGGTTTATGCTTAAGGAATTTTTGTTCATTCCATCTAGAAAAATCTAGGTACAACAAAACACATGATGACAAGACTAATAAATCAAAAACTAACTCTGGGACTAGGCCTGACCATTCCCAACCGAGACTAACATTCTGTCAAACACTTGGCATGAATGAAATCTACAAGTTTAAATAATAGATTTAAACCTAGGGGTCTCATACTTATATGAGATTCTCTATGAGGCATTGTTTCCTTACCACTTTAGCTACATTTTCATCCATTATGCCATAGATACACTTTTCATTCATATACCAGTAAAAGCATGATGGGATCCATACATAACCATTGTCATAATGCATATTGGTAACTAGCATAATAACAAAACAAATACCAAGGATATAATAGCCATAGCATCCATGTAAAAACCAATATAATACTCATGAGATAACAAGGAGAAATAACCTCATATTAATGATGCAAAGCCAACCCGGTATAGGACTACCATGTTCCACCCGACCTTAGAATGGGTAAGCCAAATCTCTCTTCAGCCATTCACACCCATGCCATATTGCAAGCATGAATGTGGGATCTCATAAAACACATCAATCAAAACCATCGAGGGATGGCAGAGGCCAAACAACCTCAACCCATCAAAAAGTGATTCCACCTCATGATCAGACATCAAAAAGCCATCATAATATTGGTCTCTACCCAAGCCTTCTAGTGTTCTAGAGTGTTTGTTCCAACTAAGGCTTCTAGGACTAGTAACTCAACCCACAACTTATTTCAGGCTTCTAGAGAATTTTTCCAGCCAGGGCTTCTAAGACTAGTAAATCAACTCACCTAGGGCTTCCAGAGCATTTTTCAAACCAAGGCTTCAAGGAATAGTAACTCAACCCAATTTTTTATAGGGCTTCCAGAGCATTTATCGAATCGGGGCTTCTGGGAACTAGTAACTCAACCCAAGCCAAGGAAACATGAGAACCAACCAGAAAAACAAAGAAATAAACCCACAACACCGTGACTATCTAGGAAATGTGAAGGCTAGGCAAATCCACTGTTAATCGAGGAAAATACTCCATTCCAATGAAATATCACAACCAAGAAACCACATGCATGTGACACACATGCCAAAAGTAGTGAGGAAAACATACATGCAACTCGGTACCCATAAGAAAATCCCATTGTAGCTACTGATCCCAATTTCCTCTTGTGCTTTCCTACTCTTTCTTTTCTTTATTGCTCCAAAAATCCAAGTATGCCACACTCTCCAAGAGTACTCCAAGAAATGTAAGTATCCAAGAGTATGACAGATAGATAAGAGAGAGAAAGCTCCAAAACTAAACTGACCAACCTTACACTAACCAATCCTACCCACTGATACTCAAAAGCCTTTTTATTAATAAGGCCTCTAGTTTCTTCATTTTCCATTATTTTCCTTCATTTTCCTCCTCATATGGAACCTATGACCTTTCACCTTGCGTTTCTCCCAATTTTCATTATTTTCATAAATAAATGTGCCAATTAATCATTTTTCCTTTCTAAATCTTTTTCCATTACCTTTGCCAATTTCCTTCTCCATAATAAACCGAATGAACACCCACTAGGATTTTTTTCCCACCATTCAACTTGGAATACATGTCCCATCACCATCGCCTTGTATCTTTTTATATGGATTTTTAGCCAGGGCTAGTACACCAATAACAATCCCATTTCGTATGACAAATAGCCTCTTATTAATATATAATAAAATACATTTTAATTTATTCTATTGTACTATCCAATTTCGTTGTGAAATGTTACACCACTGATTAAATATATGGATGATTAAATATTATAATGAAGAGATGTGAAATCTAATAATATAAAAAATTAATCCAAACATCATATACAAATTCACCAATAAAATTTTAATTTATATATGAATATTGTTATAAGATATATGTCAATTTTTCGATGAATAACGAATATAAAAAATTACAATAATTGCACTGTCATAAGTCGATGTTTCCAAAAAAGAGAAAATATCATAGCAAAAACTCATGTGTCCATAACGTAAAAATGCATCGATGATTTATGTTATATAAAATCATCATGATGAAACATTTTTGCATCATTGGTTTCTTTTCAAAAAAATGATAGCACTAAGGAGTTTATTTCTTCAAGCACCGATATTTTTTGCAATTAATGTCATGCTCCATTTTAATTCTTAATGCACTAGTGTTTTCATAGAACTGTCACCTCAGTCCTACAAAATATTATTTCCAGCCCCGATGCATTATCAAATCTAAGAACCTCATTCCTTTTGTATAACTAACACACTGATGCATTTATATAAAAAATATGCATTGACACTACAAGTTTAAAGAAAAGCACTGGTGTGGTATATATTATGCATTGGTTTTCTTTTCATTCAACACCTCAATGCTTTTATTTTTGTATGCAACTTGGTGCGCTTATATATGTAACGCACCAGTGCCACTTGTTCCATGAAGCATGTCACAGAAAAAAACATTCACTTAAATCTTCGTCCACCCATACTTTTTTCGTTGTAATAAAGTTCCATTATAATCTCCATTAAAACATCTGATATAAAAAATGGATGTTTTAGTAGATGTTGTTTTGGCAATTTTGGCCATTTTTATAACACCAAAATCCTTTGCCATAACCTCCACTAGAAGGTATTTTCCTTGTAGTGTAAGTTATCAGTTGCACCTCTTTTGAATCCATACTTGAGTAGGTAGTTTTCTAGCTTGGAATACCAAGCTCGAGGGACCTGCTTGAAACCATACAAGGCCTTCTTGAGTATGCAAACATAATCTGGTTTCTCTGTCAGTTGAAAACCTTCTAGTTTCTCTATGTACACTTCCTCCTGTAGTTCTCAATTGATAAAGGAAGATTTGACATCCATTTGATAGATTTTGAATTTCTTAAAGCAGGAAAATGGCAAAAACGTTCATATTTCTCTTAATCTAGAAACATGAGAAAACGTATATCAAATTATAGTCCTTCTATTTGTGCATATCCTTTACATAGTAATCTAGCATTGTTTCTTACCATTTCTCCATGATCATTCAATTTTTCCTAAAAACCCACTTGGTTCCAATGACATTCTTGTTAGCAAGTCTTGGAACAAGTTCCCAACTGTGATTTTTCTCTATTTGATCTAGTTATTGATGCACTTATTTTAACCAATATTGGTCTTTGTTGACTTACACATTATCCTTTGGTTCCTCCATGGAAAATATAGAAACATGTGCTTACGCAAGTCGATTTAGCAGCTTCCTTCTTGTCTACACACCAGAATTTAATTCTCCAACAAGATGATTAGTTGGGTGGTGTTTTAGTACATATCTTGGGGAAAATTTGGCTTAAGGACTGGAGGGTTCTTCATAGTCTTCTTATGTAAATGACTCAACATGCTCTTCACCAATGTCAATTGGTTCATCAACACAAAGTTTTACTAGTGTTTCTCTTTTTGCTCAACATATTCATCCGTTTTGACACCAATACAGTCAGTAATCCTCTTGGTATTTTTATTATAGCATTTGTAGCCTTTATGGTTGGTTGAATATCCCAGAAAAATTCCTTCATGTGCTCTTGCACCAAACATGTCAAGTTTTTCTTCATTTCACTTGATGTAGCATTTACTACTAAAAGCTCTGGAGTTTTTAACTGGTTCAGCTTTTCCTTGCCACATCTTATAGGTAGTTTTGTCACTATTCAGTCTAAAATGAGCTTTATAGAAGATAACCACTACTGTATGAATAAATCATTCCCAAAACTTCTAGTGAACATTCATTTCATTCATCATGGCTCTAGTTACTTATTGAAGCAATTTGTTTACTCTTTCTACTACAATATTTTTTTCAGGAGTCTCTTCTGTTGTAAGCTAACTTTTTATGCCATTATTCTTCCAAAATTCATCAAATTATTTTGAACTGAAGTCACGTCCATTTTCATAACTTATGCTTTTGAATTTTCAATTAGTTTCATTCTCATCCATAGCTTTGAACTCTTTAAACTTCTCAAAAGCTTCAAATTTCTCTCTAAGGAAGGTAACCCACATCATCTGACTGGAATAATCAATTATTAGCATAAAATATAATTTACATATGGGTGACTGAATTTTGGATGGTCCACACATATCCTTATGTACCAAATGCATTGGCTTTGATGATGATTTCTGCTTTACCTTGAATGGAACACAGTTTTTCTTTCCAAATTGGAAAGATTTGTAAATAATATTCTCTAGTTTTGATAGCCTGGGAAAATCCTTGTCCATGTTCTTCTTGCTTAACTTAACTATTTTATCAAAGTTAAAATGTCCAAGACTCCTATGTCGCAACCATATTTCATAAATATTTGATTGGAAACACCTTTCTATCTTCTCTTTGAGCACATAGACATTATTATCTATTCTCATAGCTTCAACAACTATCTCACCTATTCATATAGACTTGATTTCATAGTTTTTGGATTTAAATATCACATCATAGCCTTCATGACATATGAGATACACTACGCAGGTTATGCTTCATCCCATCAATGTATAAAACATTCTTCGCTTTACCTTTGTCATTTGATAGACTTACAACTCTGTTTGCAATTATTTTACCTGGAGCTTTGTTAACAAAAGTCACATTAACTTTTTCAATTGGTTTCCATGTCAAAAAATTTCTTTTGTCTCCTAACAAGTCATGAGCACCAGTATTTCACTAATAATTCTACAACTCCTAGGGCTTCCTACTTTACTTTTATCAACTCGGTAGTTCATAACAAACTTGGAAGCGATGGTGTTGTATGCACAAGTACTAGCTCTTACAGCAAGCTATCACTTGGTCAGTTGGCACAAGATCACTAGGAGCTTTAGCCAACTTCTATGAATTCTCAAAAGAAGCTTTTAACTATGATGAAAGAAAGCTAACTCTATAGAGGCTACTCTATTTGCAGAAAGAGAAGGAAAACTGAAATATAACGCAAACCCTAGCAAACCCTAATTTACCTACTAACCCTACTTTTGTAGGAAAAGAGATGAAAACTGATGAAATGAGTGCCATTGACTATTTAAAAGCTAAATTGCATTTATTCAAGCTACTTTTGAAAAGAAATGAAAAGAAAACATCTTTTTGTGCTTTTGAGTGTTTTTATGTGAAATTATTATGCTTGTGATTTATCTGGTTGTGATTGTACAGAGGTTTGGTGGCAAAGGAAGATGGAGTTGGCTTTTGCAAAGGTGGAGGAAGGTGTGGAGAGGTCCTAAGAATCCCCTAGTACCCTTCTGAAGACGTCCATTGCAATCAGATTTCAAAAAACAACTTACAGGGAATTCTACAGGAGACTGCAGGGGATCTACAGGAGGAGGCCGAGAGCTATTTTGTTGTTTTGAAGGTGGAAAATTGTTGTGAAAGGGTAACTAAAGGCTAGATGAAGGTGTTGAGGTGTCTGGAGCTTGTCAAGGAAGATCAAGAAAGAACATTATGGTTGGATTTGTTCAAATGGCAAGAGGGAAGCTTATGGAGAAAAATGCAGAAATTACGGCAGAATGACGAAATGTTGTGAATGACTTGGGAAATATATGAGAAGTGAGTTGATGCTGGCTGCTTTATGGATGTATGGTGAGCTGAGGTGTTCTGCAAGAGATCTGCACATCTACTTACAAAAACTAATCAAAGAAAGGACTAACTATACCATGAAAACATAAATTTCTCTAGCTTGACCTAATTTCTGACCTACAAACAAAATATGTTGAACAGTAACCTTTGAATAGAAAAGCATGCAGAGATATCTATGGTAAAAGAATAGGAAATTATCCAGGAAGATGAATCTTAATCAATATATCAATCTTTCTGAATCAAGTCATCACACTAGTAGATGCATGGAAGAGCAAAACTATGTTTTTGGTGGCAGCAATAGTGCCTTGACCTCAAATCATAGTACCAGAAAGGGAGAAAGGAGATCAAAGCCTGATGTTGGCCTTTTTGAATCTTACTCTATCACTGCATTAACCAACTTTGAGCAACTGAAACAAAAACAACTATGCCAACCATCAAAAGTAACCTAATCTAAACAAAGTAAAATGAATCTATGTAACATAAATTAACTCATGAACTGAAGCAAAAACATATAAGTACAAAGAAAGAGGTGTTGGGAAGCTTGGTTTGGGGCCTAACCCAAGAGCTTCACCCCTATGAAAGAGGTCAGTGTTGGCTCAAAAACTATTTCATCTCCATTATCAAAAATAATAGTCACATTACATAGATTGTTCTCAAAAAGGAACTTGAAAATAAGCTAAACAAGTGCTCGACAAAAGTGCGAAAATTCTACTAATGACTGGCTAACCTAATAAGGCTCTAATCCCCCTTATTTATACAAATGGATTCCTCCAACAGTCCTCCTAAAATCAAGGATCTTAGCTTCCCATAACTGGAGATAAACAGTAGTCCTTCTTTACTTGCTCGGCTGCCCCTTGGAATGTGCACCTTTGTGCTCTGAGTTGTTGATGGAGGATTTGAGGAAAGGGGTCATAAATGAATGAAAAAACACCCTACAAATCCTCTTCCCTATTTTCCTCAAGTAGTTTCTACCATTTTCTCATAAATCCCTCGACATTGTCCAAAATTGGCCAAAAAATCTGCATAAAGCACACATTAGACTACATGGCAAAATGACTAACCCAATTCACTCTATTAGCATAGATATATTCAAAAACATGCAATGAACTAATAAGAATGGTGGATTAAGTCAAATTAAGAGGCAAAATGAGCCCATATAATTACCCATTTTTGGAGCTCATCATCACCCCCTACTTAATGGGTTGCTCATCCTCTGAGCAACTAGTCTAACTCTTCATCCTTGATGGCTCCGACAGATTCCCTAACATCCAATGCTTCTGATGTGATATCTTCCTCTTTATCATGGAATCTTGCCTTTATATCCACCTCTTCCCACTGTTTCTATTCTTCCTCCTCTTTTACTCCTTCTACCAGTCCTAGTAGCAGAGGAGGACTGAATTTGAGGCCAATCCAATTGGCCTTCAAAATTTGCATAGAGTTCTTATATAGCGACACTCACCTCATGGCTTCCCTCATCTTGTTTGGGGAGTGATACTCCCTAATCCGTAGGCTATGTGGCAATGTGTTCCACCTTCTCATGCAAGCATGAATGTAGTCATCTCCAAACAATCTCTCCATGTCCTCGAAATGTGCAATAGTCTGGGCCTCCTTATCAACATAATCAAGGACAACTTGAGGATTAGCTTCAAGGTGTTAGTGGGCATAGATGAGAGCCATGGGGTCTACTTGTTCTACTCTAATCATCAGGGGTTCATTCAGCTCTTTTGCTATCATTTTCTAGATTTCTACTGCCCTTTTCTCTTCACGACTCATCCAAGATGCCATGGCCATCAGCTACAAGTCTCGTAACACAGTATTTGGATCCCATAGGTTCATATCAGTAAGTGCCATGTTGTGCAGGTAGAACTCTGCCAACTTCACTTTGTCCTCAGTTGAAATGTGATCGCATAGATTCATGAATTGGCCATAATCCTAAAAATGTATTGTGCCCCTCTGGGCCAGTGTCTTGATTTGAAATTGGAGCCACTGATCCTTGAGGTACATTGCATATGATTTGGTTGGCTACCTACACTGTAATGCGTCCATAGCCCCGCTGGCCATGCAAGCGAATTGGGATTCCTTTTCTTGTCGCTGCCTTTTCAAGATCAACACCTCATTTTTTGCCTGGGATTCCCTTTCTTGTTGCTATCTTATTAATGTCTCACTGTCTGCCTGGGGTTCCTCTTCCTGTTGCTCTCTTTTTAAGTTTGACAGTTCATTTTCTCCTTGAGGTTCCCTTTCTTGCAGCTGATTCTTTAACATTTCATTTTCTACCTCGAATTGAGCTCTTATGATGCTTTCTATATGCCTGACCGTGCTCAATTCTTTTCCCATTTCCCTCAATTTGTTTTCCATATGCCCAATGTCTTCCACCCCTTTTGATTTTCAAATCTACATCCATGTATGAGTCCTTACTCTTTCCTTTTCTAGCTCAAAGAAAAGAGTGACCACAAACTTTTGCGGGATGATCTTCCCCCCTTCCAGAAGGTTGTAGTAAGAGCCTAAGTTAGGCTAAGGTCCAGGCTTTGGTATCTCTTTTACCTTGTCTTCCTCCTTAGTCTGTTCTTCTGCCTTCTTTTCAAGTTTTTTAGTCTCTTCGAGCTTTGCCAATGTTCCCTGTAGAGAGGTCTGCACCTTGTGTAGGACTATTTTAGAGCCCATTAGTTTTATCCTTTCTTTCCAAGTAGAGGTCATATGACTCCCTCTTTTGTAAGTGATGGGGGTTTGGAAGGAGGTTCCTCCTTTGTTGCAATAGGGACATCCTGAATGATGATGGGCTCCTCTGAAAGTGGTTGAGGCTTTCCCATCTTTATTCTGGTGCTCTTTCGAGCCTTGAAGTACATAGATGGTTGTCTCTTCCTTTTTCCTTTGGGCTTGGCTGGAATACTAAGTGCAGCAAGAACAGCTACTACCTCCCTTACTAGTGTATCAGGAGACACTTATTCTTGCGTTGCTTCTTCTTCTTCATCTGCTATTTTTCCTATTTCTACTAGTTTTGTTTCTGTTGTCTCTACTTTTGTTTTCTCCTTTTCTTGCTTAGTTTCTGCCTTTCCTGTGGCAACCTTTTTCTGCACTGTCTTAAGCTTCTTCCTTTTAGTTCTTGGTCTCTTATTTTTCTCTGCTGCGGTTTTACTCTTTCTGCTTTTGATTATTTCTTCTTCTTTGCTTTAGGCTCATCTTTGGTGGTGTCATGTTCCTCCTCTCCTATCTAGTTTCCTTCTTCTTCTGTGTAGGGTTCCTCTTCTTCCAATTGAGTGTTCTTTCTTCTTCATGGATTTCATTCTCAGCTTCCCCTTTTTTTTCCTCCTCTTCACTTCTAGATGGACTAAGGTCCTTAGTGAGATTTTTTATATCATCCTCTTTAGTCATGTTCCTAAAGATATCCCAGGCTATGGGGATTGTGAAAGTGTGGAGAGCATCCTCCACTAGCAATTTAATTAGCCCATGGTGAGCCAATTGGTCTGGAACCCCTTCTTCCAATCTGGTGCTAGACACTATGAAGGATTGAAGGAGAATGTATGGAATAATGAGTTTTCTGGATGCAGGAAGGTCCATGCCATATCTTAGTTCATGTAACAGTCTAAAATGGTACCCATAAATGATGATGTATCTTACTTCACGGGAGATGTATTTCATGATTTGATAATTGACCTCACCCCATGGATAAGGTATACTTGTCCTCCTAATTCAATTCTTGGCAACTTGACCCAGTGGTTTTTCTTCTTTGCTCCAAGGTAGCCCAAGTGGGAGATCGGTGACCCTACTGATGAATTCCAGTGTGAGTTCTATGGTTAGACCCCTAAAAATAACAATGGCATGGGTTTTTGAGTGAGGTTTTAAAGACAATAAAAATTCCTCTGTGACTTTCTCATCATACCAATGAAATTTTTCAAAGAAAGGCATCCAATTTTCCCTATTAAAGAGGGCTACCACTTCTAGATGTTCATGCAGCTTAGTTGAATTCAAAGGCTCCTTCCTCATAAAACCCCATGTCATGATGTTCAAAGACTGTTGGAATGTCTCAAGTGAGGAGGAAGGTAGAAAATTTCAAACCCGGAAACAGAAGAATAGTTGAGGTTTTCTTTCTAGAACCAAAGAGAGAGTTTTTCGTGTTCTTTCTTGTTAACAAAAACAAATTGCAACTTTTATTCCTTCCGAACCGTGTTCTTAAACTTACATTACTTCTTGGTCTGTTTGAGGGAAACAATATCTTAAAAAAACAGAGAGTATTCAAAACAGTGTTTTTCTCCTTTCACAAAATAAGCAGACTACCCAATGCAGGTTCACTCTTTTTTCTTAGGCTTAATTTTCTAGAGCTGCATCATCTCTTTGTAGAGGAGAATAACATGGAGGGGAAAGAGACAATATTTCAGTGCAAAGAGTAAATGGAGAAACTGTA